>JAJLWZ010000013.1:0-263612 GCA_030571035.1 Yamadazyma buinensis | reverse complement strand
GCAAGGGAAATGAAATTAATATTAAAGATTTCAAATTAAGAAAATTACCATTTGCTATTAGATTTAAAGCAGTTTTTGATCGTCAATTATTAAGTTCGTTTAGGTCAAGAGATGCATTTATTACTAGATCCACACAAGTTTTAGCATTAGGTGTTGTCCATACATTATTCTTTGCACCTTTAAGAAACACAAAAGAAGGTATCGATAATAGGTTGGGTTTAATTCAAGAAGTCTTGAATTTTTACTTTATTGGATTAATTAACAATTTTGCTATTTTCCCCGTCGAGAGAGATTTATTCTATCAAGAGTTTACTGATGGCTTATACAATAATTTAGAATTCCAATTAATCTACTTCATTATTGAAAGTGTAATTGAAATCATATCATGCTTGATTTTCAGTGCATTGATTGTTTTCGCTGTTGGATTACCTAGAACTCCAGGCATGTATTTCAGTATGTTCTTGAGTTGTTTTGTCGGAATCAACGCTGGTGAGAGTTTAGGGATAATGGTCAACTGTATTTTCCATCATTTAGGTGTGGCTATCAACATATTAGCTAATATTATTATATTGGCAGTTTTCATGGGTGGTACAATGTCATTACATATGCCAGAGTTTTTCAAAGCATGGAATTACTTGAATCCATTGAAATACGCCGTTGGTATTTGTGCTAAATTAAGTTTCCAAGATCAAATATTCGAGTGTGAAGGATTAGGTTGTACGTTAAATTCAGGTAATAAAGTACTAGAATACTATAAATTAGATGTACCATTGCCTGGATATTTTGGAGGTCTTGTAGCATGTTTCATCATCTACAGACTTCTTGCATTCTTAGTATGTGAAGCTAGAATCCGTTACTTTTTATAGGATTAGGATACACATGCTAAATATTTATTAAATTATAAATCTTATGCTCTTCTTCGTCTCTTGTGATCTTGTGGGTGCTGCAAAAAAATGTAATCGATTTCACGATAACCGAAATTTGTGAGATTTAAACGTACCGAGGAAAGAAATATATTTAAATAGCGATAGAAATCCACATAAAAATCCACACAAAACCCCCAATTTTCATACCCACAAAAACACACAGTTAAACATCCAAGGTATAAAGAATGTTAGCTATGAATACATTTCCTACTACACCAAATAGATTAGCTATTAAAAAGATAGGTGAGAATGAATTTCAAGGATTAAACCCATTATGTAAACCATCAGCAAAATCAAGAGGTGTCTATGGAGGAGATTTATGTGCACAAAGTATAGTTGTTGCTATGGAAACTGTTCCTGAGGGGTTTGTACCACATTCCTTACACTCATATTTCATAGCTGCTGGAGATGATGATATTCCTTGTACTTACAAAGTTGAAGAATTAAGTAATGGTAAAAATTTCGCTAATAGATTAGTTAGATTATCACAAAATGGGAAATTAAAGTATATTATAATGGTATCATTAACTAAAAGGAATAGTTTAAGTAAGATGAAAAGAGATTATGAAGAAAATAATAAAAATGTTAGACCTTTTGAGTTTCAATTACCTCCTAATAATCAAGATGTTAAACATGATTTAGATGAATTATCAAGTTATAAAACATCATCAAGTAATCTAAAATCTGTTTTAACTCATAAATTAACACCAGAATTTGTAGACATTAGTGAAACTGAATTACTAAAAAGTCCAAGTGAAAGAAAATTATCATTCTATATTAAACTTAATGAAACTCAAAAATTACCTGATAATTTTAGATATGGTTCAATGGGTATAGTCACGGATTCCTTATATTTAACATCAATCTCACGTATTTTGCATTTACCAAAACAAGCCAATGGTTCACCAGCAGGTACAAATGCAAATTTCTTTTCAGTATCGTTAGATCATTCGATTTACTTCCATGATGATGATTTTGATCCGACCACTTGGTTATATTTCGTTTATAGCGCACCTAAATTTGCAAACAATAGAGCTTTCTTTCAAGGTGGATATTATAATAATAAGGGGAAATTAATTGCTTCAATCATTCAAGAAGGTTTGGTATTTTTTAAAGATGATATTGAATTGAAAGCAAAATTATAGTTATTTTTCTTTTTAAAGCCTTTTTTGAAAGAAAACCTTTGTAAATACACTTTTTAAAGAGTATAACTTTAATTTAAAGTGATTTTATAGATTAAGCATATTTAATAAACATATTTATATTTTAAATTCACAGTGTATTTGCGTTCGGCTCAATTTTTTTGCACCCAAAAATTTTAAAATTTTACTATGTGTGGAAAAACTGGGGAAAACCAGTCGATAATTCCTGAAAACCCTTAAATCTCGTAAGACTCATCGAAATAGAAAATATTATTAATAGTAATAATTTAAGTGACTAGAATTGTAAACTCGGATGGAATAATATAGAAATCCAATCACATGAATTTAAACTATTTTTCTTAGGTTAATGAAATTCTGATTCCCCTGTGATTTTGAGAAGTTTTAGAATTTAAACCTTATAAACCCTCATTCAAGTCATTCTTCCACAGTTCTTTGGAAAGTAAACGTTAGTAGGACAACAGAAGTTAAGATCTATTCAAAGAGAGAAATGGAAGAAGTTTACGGTAATAGAGAAACTGTTGAATCAGTAATGCAAGAGAAATTCACATTGATTAAAATTTCAGATAACGTATTTAAAGGTAAATATCCATTAGAACCATTTATGCCAGGTGCAAGAGGTACTTATGGAGGAGAATTCATTACACAATCAGTGTTAGCTGCTTGGGAAACCGTTGATGATTTGTTCGAATTACATTCCATGCATTCATATTTCTTAAAAGCTGGATCACCAGAAAGTGTAATGAGATATGAAGTTGAAACTAACTCCGAGGGGAAAAGTTACGTTAATAAAAGTGTTAAAGTTTATCAAGAGCATACCAATACATTAGCATTTATATTAACTTGTTCATTTACTAAGAATAATAACGTGTATGATAGGAAATTAGAATTTAAAGAAGGTAAAACTAAAAGAATACCATTTGAATTTCAAAAAACTCCAAATTCAATTTTATACAAGTACAAGAATGATGTTTTAACTGATGAAAATATTGTTACTTTCACTCATACCCATGATTTAGTAACTCATGCATTACCTAAATTTTACGTTAAATTTGATAAAAACAAGTACAAAGATATTCCAATTGGTGATAGAGAATTAGGATTTTTCGTTAAAATAAATGATAATTTACCAACTGACAAGAAATTAAATAAGAAATTCAGAATTGCAGATTTATTATTTGCTTCTGATAGTTTTTATTTAGGTATGATGAGTAGATCATTAGGAGCTAAAATTTCACAAAAGAACACTGAATTCTTCAGAGTTTCTTTGGATCATGCAGTTTTCATCCATGATAATGATTTCGATCCAACTGATTGGTTGTTCTTGGAATACAAATTTACAAGAATGACAAATGATAGAGTTTTATGTGTTTGTGCATTTTATGATTTAAATGGTAAAGCCATTGCAACAGTCCAACAAGAAGCTTTAGTTAACTTTGATTCTGAATTTGTTTCACAAATCGTTGGAGGTCATTATAAACTTTAACCCTTTCAGACCCCCTTTAGACCCCTGGATATTCCCATTCACTTAGACTATTTATACAATTTATCTTTTGGGATTCTCAGTCTCTTCTCAATCTCTTCTTTTCTCAAACGGGTATATTTAAAATCTGGAGTAATAACCGCGATTTGTGGAGTAAATTATCACATGTAGCAGTATATAACCCCTAAGATTGAACTAAAAACTAACTAATTAAGTAAATGTTTGGAACAATAATTAAAGATGGATTATCAGAGATCCTTCAAGATGTTGATGTGAAATATTGCCCTCATTCAGTTCACTCAATTTTCAACTCAAATTCCAAAAATCCATCAGTTAGTAGTTGGAAGTTGGAGAAGATAAGTAATGGTAATTCATTCGTTAATAGATCAATAACTGGGTATGATAACGATGAGATAGAATGTATGATCAATTGCTCGCTAACCACACGGAACTCATTCACTAAACTGATGGCACGGTACGAAGAATACCAGGATTTGATTAAAGTTCGTAGAAGTGAAGGTAAGACGAAAGACGATGATGATGATGACGATATCAAAGTTGTTGAAACCCCATTTAAATTCCAGGTTCCATTCCCTGGAGTCGATAATTTATCCTCATATAAACTGGTTTTCCAAAATGGTATTGAATTCAAAGGTCCAAATATCTTGGATTTAAAATCTAATAAGCCATTGATTTTCGCTTCGAAATTGGTTGATTTCGATACAGATAATAAGTTCTTAGGACTATGTAAACTCACAGATTCACTAGATTTTATTAAATTTGAATTATCAAATACTTTAATTTTCCAAGAAAGGATAATCTATTTCCATGATGATGATTTTTCAATTATTGAATTTGTCACTTTCCAAACAAGATTAATTTCCAACAAATACGGTAAATTACTTTTAGAATCAGAGTTATTTAATACTAAAGGTGTACAATTTTCCACCATCTACCAAGAAACATATATTGTACCTACCACAAATACTAAATTATAAAATACTAAATTATAAAATACTAAATTATAAAATACTAAATTATAAAATTCTATATACGAAAATGCATAACCTAAACTTCCTCCTAAACCTTAACATTAAATCTAAAACCAACTATGGTGTATCTTGCAGCATAAAATAACAAACAGCCAGTTACAGCAATACAACTAACCAATACCACAAACATTCTATAATTTTTAACACTGCCATCACCAATAACAGCAGCCCCAATTGGAACACCAACTAAATTCCCAATACTTATACAAAAATTAAGTATACCATATCTCTCACCGAATTCGTCTACTTTACTAATTTGAGCTAAACAAGCAGGAATCAGACCTAAAATTGAACCTGAGAAAAACCCACCAAATCCAGCAAATACGTAAAGTGCTTTTAACGTATCTCCTAAACCTAACCAAATTACAAATAAACAAAACGTATAGCCAATCATCATTACAAGATTGACATTGAATTTACCAATATAATCAGAAGTTAAACCTGGTAAAATTCTACCTAATATACTTGTTGTATTCCATACTGTAAGTAGTAATAAACCATTTGATTCAGTGTAACCTTGAGCAACAACATAAGTGACAAAATAAGTAAGTAACAAAACTAAGGAAAGTTCTGTGAAAAATGATCCACTTGCAGTAAGTATAAAAGTTCTATCAAGATGTTTTTTAACTGTATTACCTGCACTTTTTAAAATTCTAACAGGATCAAATCCTTTAGATTGACTAATTTTTTTCTTCCTATATATTCTACTCTTGACTAAAACTGCAGCAATAGAACATAACCCTAAACACATAAATGCCAAAATCCTAAGAGCCCAAACATATCCGAATTTTTCAAATGTAGATCTTAACATTAATGGTATAACTAAACCACCAACTGACCCACCACAAGTGACTATCCCAGTCATAAACCCACGTTTCCTTAAGAACCAATGGTTGATATTCCCGATATATGGTGCCAAGGCTGTACCATTCCCAATTCCTAAACATGCAAAACTGAGAATAAATTGGTAAACATTTTTACTACTTGCTGCACCCATAAGTCCACCAAATGTACCTAAAGTACCAATAATTAATAATGCAGTACTACCATTCCTATCAAAATATGGACCAGTAATCAAGCCAATGGAATAACAAATACATAAATAAACTGAGAAAATCCATGATGTAGTTGATGTTGAAAGGGTAGATAATTGATGTATTGAAACATAAGCTTGTATAGCACCAATAGCGTTAACCATTCCCAACGAAGTGATAGCACCACAGAAAGCACCCAAGATAACTAAATTCGCTTCTAATCCACCATCAGGGAATGTTTCTTCATCTTTATCAATTATTTGATCTGATTCATTATCATTTGGAGATCCTGATCTTGTTTCTTCCACTATAACCTCTTGAGACTCATTAATTCCTGAAATTTCTGATTCTGATTCGGATTCAGTGTTCACTATACCTCTGCTGTAGCTTCTCCTTACTCTATACTCAGTCGTTGTCTCTAATCCATTGGATTTAGGGATCTGATCAAGTTCAATTGATACCATATAAATGAGTAACCTTTTTTTTTTTTTCGCAGTTTCTGTTCCGTCACTATCGCTTATTTTATCGCACTAAAAATCTGAATACGCACATAACTTTAACATAACTTTAACACTAACAGAGATTCTAAAAGAATTCTAAAAGAATTTTAAAAGGATGGATTTCAAGTCAATTAATGAATCTACGATCAATGACTTGTTACTGATATTCGATAAGATCCATACTTCAGATCATCTACTCATTCTAGACAAGAAATTATCACCGATAATAAATTACCTTATACCATTCAAAACATTTAAACAACGAGGTAAATTTGATAAAATTATTTGGATTGGTGATGAAATTGATCAATCAATTCAAAATATTGTAATTATATGTGATGATTCTACTCAATTTAAAATCCCTGATCATTCAAGAGTTACTTTAATTATAAAAAATTTAAGTAAAAGTAAGATGTATGAAATAAATAATAATTATCAAATGAATTTACAATTCAATGAAATTTTAAAGAATAATATTACTGGTAAGACAAATTTAAACCCAATTAGATGCAAAAATTTAAAGATTTATAATTGGATAGTTAATGGTGTTGTTATTGATGATAATATATTAAGTTTTGAAGATAATAAATGTATTTCAAGATATTTTAATGAACCAATTTACCAAGTTAATGAATTAAATAAACTGTTAATAAGTTTAATAGATAAGTATGGTATCAAGATAAATAATATTTATTCAATTGGTAGTACGAGTAAATTATTTTTAAAATTTTTTGAAATTCAAAAAAATCAATATCTTAATGAAAATATGAATAATTTACAACAAGAATTTTATTTAAATAATTTAAAACCTACACATAATTTAATTGTTTTGGAGAGAAATATTGATTATTTCCCTGTTGTTATGAACCAATTGAATTATATTGGATTAATTGATGATTTAATAGATATTAAATTGAATTTAATTAAGATAAATAATGAACAAATTAAAATTAGTACAGAATTACAAGAAAATGAAGATGAATTATTTAAAAATTTAAAATTTTTAAATTTTTCATTAATTGGATTAAAATTAAATAAATTAGCTAAATATATTAAAAATCAATATAATAATTCCAAAAATGATTTAAATTTAAATGAAATTAAGAAATTAGTTGAAAATTTAACTGATTTAAATAAACAACAAGATTTAATTAAGAAACATACAAATATATCAGAATATTTATTAAATAAGATTAAATTTGAAGGAATTAATAAATTTAATGAATTTGAAATCTTTTTAAATTTTGAAAATGATGTCTTTGGAATGAATTATAAAACTCAAATTTCTAAAATTTTAGAATTTTTAAAAATGAATTTAAATGATAAAATTATTATAAATTCAATTATAATAATATCAATTATAAATAATGGTATTAAATTAAAAGATTTTGAAAATTTTAAAATTTTGATGATTCAAAATTATGGTATTGAAATAATTTTAATCTTGGATAAACTTTTAAATTATAAATTAGTTAAATTATCTGATGATCCAAATTTAAGTCAAATGATTGGTATCAATAATATCAATAATAATAACAGTGATTCAAAACTTGAAAATAATGAAAATGATGAAAATGAAGGTAAATCAGGTGCAATTGAAGCTTATTATAGTACATATACATTATTAAATAAATTTTGGAATCTTCATCCTGATGAAACTGATGAAACTAATGAAAATGATATTGAAATCAATAGTTTAAAAGATTATAAATCACCATCATTTACATTACCATCAAATACAGTCCCATTAATAATTAGAATAATTGAATCATTATTCCTGAGAGAATTCTTAATTTATAAACCAATAAATAAAATTACTAAACAACCAAGTTGGGAAAATCTTGGATTAAATAAGATGTTTAAAAATGTTATAGAGAAAAGATTTGATCAAAAAAATGACCCTATAATAAATAAAACAATTATAATAATGATTGGAGGAATAACTTATAGTGAAATATCATGTATTAATTATTTAAAAGAAAAGTTAAATAATGAAATATTTATAATAACCAATGGAATTATAAAGAATTCCAATTTACATAGTACTTTAAATGAATAATTAGCCTTTTGTTTGTTGTATTTTTTTTCATCTCTATTTTTCATAAACTCAATTCAATGCCTCCAAAATCTTCCCAAAACTAGAATTTTGAAATCCCAAGCTTTGGATAGATATAAATTAAAACCAACCTCTAAAACCTCTTTAAAAGAAACCTATTATATATATATATATATATATACATATATACATTTTTTTTAAAAGACTTATAAAGATTCTTCAGCTTCCTTTTCAGCTTTTAATTTTGCATAAAAAGCATCTCTTTTAGCGACAATTGGTTTATGTTCGAAATGCCAGTAAGCGTAAGCAAAGACGAATCCTAAACCAAAACCAGTTGAAATATCAACTATGATTTTTCTTTTTAAAGTTCCTGTAATTGGTGCAATAGCCATTGTAATACTAAAGGGTTGTGTTTAGTTGGTTAATAAAAAAATTGAGTATTTTCCCATTGGACATTATTCATCAAAATGGGTCGTGCGCACAAAGTCAATTTTAAAATGGTGTGAGAATTTCATGGTGTACCGCACTGCAGTCTTACGATTCTCAGTTTTACTTCCAATGAGAAATTGTTATTTTTCCCTCATCAACACATTAAAACTATTTGTTTGTATAGTTTGGTTGTTATAAAAAGAATAGAAAATACAAAAATGAGTAGTTTATTAAGATCAAGAATTGTTGGGTTAGGCAGAACCAAAGTTTCACCAATCAATTTCCAAAGAAACTTTCAATCATCATCAAGATTTTTAAGTGGTTTCCACCCAGAAGAAGGTGTTTACTCAAATATTCCATTTAAAGTTCACAGAAAATATATCCCATTCAAAGTTTACTACTGGGGTATCTTAACTACTTTCTTCTTCTTCCCATTCATAAATGTTTACTACCATTTAAAGAAAGCTGGTTCATTCGATATGTAAATTTAGATTTACATTTACATTTAGAATTCGAAACATCACGAAATTTTAGTTTTGTCAGTGTTTTTTTTTTAAAGAAAAGATTCAAAGAGTATGGAAAAAAGAAACGAATATATTAAACATCATCAACTAAAAATCTAACTCTTTTTTTAGGTTTATCTATGTTTTCAAATTTACGTTTTATTATTGATTTTTCTCCCCTTTCTACCCTATTTCCATTATTATTTCCAATATCATTACCAAATCCTAAATCAAAATCTCCTAAGCCAAGACCAAGACCTAATGGATCATCATTCTCATTACTAATACCAGTATTACTACTACTATTACTACTATTATTATTATTATTATTATTATTATTATTATTATTATTCTTTGTAATTTCTGAATTATAAGCAGTATTTCTTTTAGTCGTTTCATCAAAATCTTGATACCTTTCATTTTTATTATCTATAAAATCATCAACATTATCATCAAAATCTTCTATATCATTCAATGGATTTAACATATTTGTAATTTCTTGAATTTTTTTCCAATCATTATCATCTTTTAAATCTTTCTCTTTTAATATTTTCTCTTTTGCAATTTCTCTCTCCTTTGCTTTCCTTTCTTCATTAATTAAATCACATTTTATAAATAATGATTCATTCTTTAATGGTAAACCAAATTTATTTAAATACATTATAACTGTATTATTATCTAATAAATTTTGGAAAGGATCATTAAAAATATTTAAATCTTGTAAAATTTCATTATTAGGTTTTAAATTTGGTCTAAACCTCCTTTGAATAAATAAATTTTGAATAAAATTTTGTTTATCTAATATTGACCTAATTCTAACTAAATTTTTATGATAAATTTGCATTTTTAATCTAAAATTTTTAATATTATCTTTATCTAAATTAATTGAATCAAAAATTTTATTTATTCTAAAAACTAAATCATTCCTAATTTTTAAATTTTTTTTAAAAAATTTAGTAGTTTTATGATTATCTAATTTATTATTCAAATCTATAATATATTGAAGTAAAATATTACATTCTCTAAAAAATTGATCAGGTGTTATATTAGTTGGTAATATAAATTTCTCTTCAAGTTTTTCATCAAATTCATCATCATCAAGGTCATTAAAATCATCATTAAATTGTTTTCTTTTAGTTGGCGGTATAGGTTTTAATTGGGATTCTCTATTCTTTGGACTATTTATCCGTGGTTGTTGTTGTTGTTGTTGCTGATGCTGATGCTGTTGTGGTGGTGGTGGTGGTAAATTTTGTTGTTGTTGTTGTGGTTGATTCCTTAAAGAATTATCTTTTAATTTTGGTGAATTATTTGATGCAGTTGCTTTAATAATGAATACTTCAAGTCTATTTATAACATCAACAGAAAATAAATCATAACCATGTTTTAATTTATAATTTTTCCAAATTCTAAATAATTCAATTAATGGTTTCCTTATTTCTGGTGATAATGAATAAGTTGACACAAAATTTTTGAATAAATTAACTTCAAAATATAAATTATATGGATTCCCAATAATTTTTATTATTGAATCAATTAAATAAAATATAAATAATTTATATTTTGGTAAAGTTGAATTCAATTTTTGTTCAATTAATGAAACGAAAATTGTACATTTCTCTGAATTTAATTTACAAATTTCTGTTAATTCATTAATTAATGAAGGTTTTGGAGAGAGTAAATTATTTAGTTTAACTTGAAAAAGATTTTCAATTGTCATTAAGAATTTTTTTTAAGTTGATAATAATTTATAGTTTATAACTTGATATAACTTGATATGCACAAGTTATTGTGGTAATTTTGAGAAACTTTTCCCCTTCGCGGATTTTTATATTCTTAAAAGAAATGACAAGAACAGCACCCGTACACCACCCAACGGCACGTGATACATGCTTATGTAATTGTGCGTTACGTAATTCACGATGACATAATCATTTATTACATAATCACATATTACATAATCAATTTCAAAATCAAATTTTCACACGACCAATGTTAAAACCTTCGCGAAATTTCTTTTTTTAATGAGTCAAATAATACCACCAAATTGATTTTATATTAATAGCCTTTTTATATACTTATATTTTTGAGAAGAGTTCTTCAATTTTTAACAAAAATCATTCAATATTAATAATTAATTATTTTATAACACCCCTTATCCCCATTCAACATATTCATTAAGTTTTTATAGAAGAAAAAATGATTTCAAATTAATCAATTTGAGATAATTTAGTGGCATCAGGTACAAGTTAATAGTAAAATAATCAGATTTAAAGTATTTTTAATAATCTGAGATAAGCAAAATATTTTTTTTTGTAAATCAATATAAGTAATAGGTTTCAAGGTTAAGAAGGAAGGAAGAAGAGGGAAGAAAGAAACGATTAGATGGCAGAAATGGTGGTTAAAGAATCAAAATCTGATAATATTAAAACAATTATTCTAGATTTTGATAGAGATTTCGATAAAGAATTTAATATAAATGATTATATAAATGATGATTTTCAACATCAACAAAATCAACAGAATCAACAAAATCCTAATAGGTTACAAGAATCCTATCAATTCAATCCAAATGGTAATACTGAAGAAGAATCAATGAAGAATATAAGAAATGAATTTTTCCAAAATTTAAATGATTTTAATGGTATTTTAACTGATGGTTTCACTGATGTTTTAACAGAAAGTGAATTTAATGATGTCTTGACTGAGAATTTAGATTTTAATATCGATAATTCATTAATTGAATCTAGTCCACAAATTCCAATAAATTCAAATTCAAATTCAAATTCAAATTCAAATTCAAATTCAAATTCAAATTCAAATTCAAATAATACAAAAGTTAAAAAAGTTAAAAAAGTTAAGAAAAGAAAGGAAAGATCAAGATTATCAAAAGTTACAACACTTTCACCATCAGTTTTTAAGAAGGAAAGGAATAAATTGATGATGGTTATAATTAAATATATCTCAATTAAAATTACAAATTTATTCCCACCAACTTCTAAAGAGGGTAAAATATCATTAGAGAAATTCTTAATTATAATGATTAATAGATTGAAATTATCACTAAATAGTTTCCTTAAATCTATAATTTACTTAATTAGGTATATGGATATAATTTATTTACTAAGGTACTTAAATCAATCGAATAATTTTGCAAATTTTAATGAAATGGATTTTTCATTGAAAAAATTGATTATTGGATGTATCAAATTAACCTTAATGCAAGAAAAAATTCATAAAAATTGGTTAAATTTAGTAGGGTTATCAACTAATCAGATTAATTCAATTATTAAAACAATTTTAACTAGATTGAATAATAAATTGATTATTAAAGAAGAGGAATTCAATAAATTCAAACAAGAGATTTTCCGATATGTTAAAATGATCTCAAGTGAATACTAACTGTAAGAAAGCTGTAAGAAAGCTACAAAAAAGCAAAAAAGCTGCAAAAAAGCAAAAAGAAAAAAGGAAAAGCCGTTGCAAAAAATATTTGCTTCGTAATATTTCGGAGTTTTCACCTTGTCTTTTCAAATTGTAAAACATCATCTCGGGGACTAAACCCTTTAAATAAATCGGAGTTGGCAAAAAGAAATGGAGTAATATTAAAAAGTGTGTGATAGTGTATAATAAAAATGGATAGTACTAAATATCTAGACCCTCTCATCTCTGACTAATTTTCTGCCAATGACTCTTTAAACTGTATCATAACTTAATTACTAACCCCCCCAATACAAATCTAGTTTTTCTTTCTTTTGGCACAACTCCGTTAATCCATACATTGTGCTTTGTGTGGGTGTACGTAACTTGCGCTCTAATTCATAAAGCCATTGAGTCATTTCGCAGACTTTAAAGCGAAATCTGATTATGAAATCTCATCAGAGTGAAAAATTATTATCTTATAAAAGGTGAAAAAATTCCATTGCCATTTTTTCTACATTTAATTACAAAAAACCACCCAAGTATATTCAAATTTTTTAAAAAATGAGTGCTAACCCATATGGTCCAAACCCATCCGATTATTTATCAAATGTTAATAAATTTGAAATTATTGAAAGTACATTAAGAGAAGGTGAACAATTTGCTAATGCATTTTTTACAACTGAAAAAAAAATTGAAATTGCTAAAGCTTTAGATGATTTTGGTGTTGATTATATCGAATTAACTTCACCAGTTGCAAGTGAACAATCTAGAAAAGATTGTGAAGCTATTTGTAAATTAGGTTTAAAAGCTAAAATTTTAACTCATATTAGATGTCATATGGATGATGCAAGAGTTGCTGTTGAAACTGGTGTTGATGGTGTTGATGTCGTTATTGGTACTTCACAATACTTAAGAAAATTCAGTCATGGTAAAGATATGAATTATATTGCTCAAAGTGCTATTGAAGTTATTGAATTTGTTAAATCAAAAGGTATTGAAATTAGATTTTCATCAGAAGATAGTTTCAGAAGTGATTTAGTTGATTTATTAAATATTTATAAAACCGTTGATAAAATCGGTGTTAATAGAGTTGGTATTGCTGATACCGTTGGTTGTGCTAATCCAAGACAAGTTTATGAATTAGTTAAAACTTTAAAATCAGTTGTTAGTTGTGATATTGAATGTCATTTCCATAATGATACTGGTTGTGCTATTTCAAATGCTTATACTGCTTTAGAAGGTGGTGCTAAATTAATCGATGTCTCAGTCTTAGGTATTGGTGAAAGAAATGGTATTACTCCATTAGGTGGTTTAATGGCTAGAATGATTACAGCTGATAGAGATTATGTTTTATCAAAATATAAATTACATAAATTAAGAGATTTAGAAAATTTAGTCGCTGATGCTGTTCAAGTTAATATCCCATTCAATAATCCAATTACTGGATTCTGTGCATTTACTCATAAAGCTGGTATTCATGCTAAAGCTATATTAGCAAATCCATCAACTTATGAAATTTTAAATCCTTCAGATTTCGGTTTAACTAGATATATTCATTTCGCTAATAGATTAACTGGTTGGAATGCTATTAAATCAAGAGTCGAACAATTAAACTTACATTTAACTGATGATCAAGTTAAAGAAGTTACTAATAAAATTAAAATCTTAGGTGATGTAAGACAATTAAATATCGATGATGTTGATTCAATAATTAAAGATTTCCACTCTGAAGTCGCTGATGATGAACCTTCAGCTAAAAGACAAAAAGTTGAAACTCCAGCCGCTGAAGAATCAACTGAAGAAGCTAAAGAAGAAACTAAAGAAGAATCAAAAGAAGAATCCAAATAGGTTAGGGACGTTAATTAACCTCAAATAGATTTTAAAAAATGGTAAAATATAAAACATATATATATATAAAAAATGGTTCATTTACACTGCATGGGATATCCATAGATGGATGGCTGGTATAAGGGTACCAAGATTGCGGGTACAAGTCATCGGTATTGACTTTATTTATTTCTAAAAGTACTTTGAATATATGAATTCTGAAAATCCTTCTTCCCCTTTCTCTCAACCTGTCAAACTCGATGCTTAGATCTCGTATAACTAGAACTTCAAAATTTTCAAAATCTTTTAAAATACTATACCATTAACCTCTCTCCAATACCTTGTTATATACTACACTATGTATTAAGGGTGTTCTATATAAATGATTGAATTAATGGTATAAAAAAAATTTATGTGGGACTGTGTTTCCCAATATTCAAACAAAAGGACCGCACGACTCTGTAAAAATTTTCAAAAAGCTGAAATCCCATCATGTCATCAATGTATGTTAAAATTTATAATTAATCATTTAATTCTATACAGCTTCCCATTGTCCTCGGTAGAACACACCACCATCAACTCATTCGATATCATATACTAACTTTTTATAGAATTGAAAATAACTTAAACGATAATTTAAACCATAATACTGAAGATTTATCAATCCCATTAAACAAAAATGGTAAAATTTATAAATTAAATGAAACTTTTGAAATTTATGAATCAAATAAATCATTCATCAAGAACTTAAGTTTGAATAGTGTAGAAGATTGTAAGTATGAGAATCCAAGAGATATTTATCATTTTGATAGAAATCCAAGTAGAATTAGTTCCAATGTTAATTCTCAATCACAAGATTTAAAATCAGACGTGTCAATTGACCAATCTTTGAATTCAAATCAATTGAGTAATCTGGGTCAAGGATCTTTAAACCAATCTAATACTTTCGACACCTCAAATGGTTCAATCCACCAACCAATCATTGATTCAACTCAACCTCAACTTCAAACTCAACCAAAAATTGATACAATTATCCCCACACAATGGTACTATTTGGACTCAATGAACAACGAACAAGGTCCATTTACATCAGACCAAATGCAAGGGTGGTACAATGATGGTTACTTGAATTTAGAATTAATGATTAAGTACCTGAATTCAAAGTATATCAAACTTAAAGAAATTTGTGAATTAGGTAGTTTCCAAAAACCATTTATGTCACCTTTACCTAATCCTTCCACCGCAACACCTCCAACCAACAGTAATCTTGATACTACCACCGGGAATGGTAATGGGAATGGGAATGGTAATGGGAATGGAACTGCAGGAAATGGAGGGTTTGAAAATCTTTCAAGTCAAGGTACAGGGATTTCATCAATTTCTAACCAAAATACAGGTACTAATTTCAATTTACTTAATAATCCATTGAACCAACAATATTATGATTTAAATTACTTTAATTATTCCAATTCAAATATCAATTTACAAAATCCATCAAATTTAAGTAATATAAATGGATCAAATTTGAATAATAATTTAAATGGATCTAATTTAAATAATTTAAATGGGATGGGGATGAATATGGGAATGAATAATATCTCAAATTTATCATCTAATTTATCCAACATGAATTTAAATTACCAAAACTTAAACCCAATAAATCCAAACCTCAATCAAAATTTAAATCAAAATTTAAATCAAAATCTCCAAATGAATCAAAATTATTCAAATTTCCCAATCAATCAATTATCTAGAACCAATTCAGGTTGGGGGGTAGATTATTCACCATCAGCATCAACTGTCCCATTAAATCAAATGCATTTAAATCAATCCTTGAATCTCGGAATGATGAATTCAAGTTTATCAAATACTTTACCACCATTACAGAATGTTAATCAATTACCTTCCACCACCACCACCACCAATGTCCAACCAATGTCACCTTGGTCAAATCCTACATCTGTGAATTCACCATTTACTGCACAAATTCCAGACATTAACAGTAAAACTGACACTGAAGGTTCTTCAAAGATTGAAATTGAACAACCTAAAGTTGTGAAAGTTGAATCAGTTCCTGTTCCTATCGAACAACCTAAGGTTGTTAAAGTTGAGCAAGTCCCAGTGGTCCCAATTGAACAACCTAAAGTTGTTAAAGTTGAACAAGTTCCAGTCGTCCCAATTGAACAACCAAAAGTTGTTAAAGTTGAACAAGTTGCAACTCCAATTGAACAACCAAAAGTAGTTAAAGTTGAATCAACTCCAAAACTAATTGACCAACCTAAAGTAGTTAAAGTTGAAAGTGAAAAACCAAAAATTACAGAAGATAAACCAACCACTAAGAAAGAAATGAAATTAGTCAGTGAAATTAAAGAAGAAAAAATTGAAGAGAGAAAAGATAATATAGCACCTTGGGCTAATATTTCCACCAAATCAACACCAAAATTATCATTAAAAGATATTCAAAAGATTGAAAATGAAAAATTCCAAAAACAAAAAGAATTAGAGAACGTTATCAAATCTGAAAATCAAATCAAATTATTCCAACAAGAGAAGGAAAATGAATTAAGGGAAAGAGAATTAGAAGAGAAATCCAAGTACTTACCAAACTCATGGTCAAACAATTCAACAATAAACTCCAAACCAACCAAAACTTTAGCTGAAATTCAAGCAGAAGAATTGAAGTTAAGTGAAAGTTTAAAGAAGGAGAAATTATCAAGACAAAACAGTTTCGCCACAAACTTATCCCAATCCTCAAGTTTATTACAATCCTCTTCTCAATCCCAATCAAATGACACCTCATCATGGACCACAGTTGTGAACCCAAATAAGAAACCAATCACTAAACAACAAACCACATTCAACGTCTCACAACCAACCAAAACCACACCAAACCCACAAGTCTTAAGAAACATCTCAGCATCAGTCCCAATCGTCGATAATTCAATGAAACAAAGAATCGAATTCATAAGTTGGGCTAAATCCCAAATGGTTAATTTGTACCCAACCGTCTCAACCAACGATTTACTCGAAATGTTTGTTTCTTTACCTATCTCCCAAGATTCAAACATGTTGATTCTGGAAACCATTTATAGTTCAAGTACAACCATGAATGGTAGAGTGTTCGCTACTGATTTCTTGAAGAAAAAATCAAGTATTGATAAATCTATTGGTAATGATTCATTAGATTGGTCACAAGCCATCATTGAAAGTAACGATACTGTTTCAGTCGATGAAGATGGTTGGTCAACAAGTACAAAATCAAAAAAGAAAGGTAGAAAGGCTTAATTGTAGCTTTTTCTTCTTTCAAAGAAAAGTTTAAGTTTTAAAAATATATAGATATATATAGACGTCATATTTGCATAATTTATTTATTTTTTTTTTTTCTATAAAACCCTGAATCCTCTTTAACCGTCCTTCTTTCCATTTCCTTTATAAACTTTTTACCGTATGCTTTTTTTTACTTTTACTTTTATTTTTAATTTCTAAATTTTTTTAAATTTTTTAAATTTTTTAAATTTCTAAAATTTCACCAACTAAATCAATACTTTCCTTTGGAATTAATAAAATTGCAGATCTTGCCATTGATAAATAATTCATTTCAAATGGATAATCATTTGGAAATGAATTAACACCATTTATAATTTTACTTGACATACCAGCTACAATACCAGTTGAATCAATTGGTAATTTTGTTAAATCAATTGTAATTGGATTAAGAACATCTTGAGTTGAACCAATTAAGAATTTTGAATTAAACCCTAATTTTGATCTTTTCTTGGAAGATTTTGGTAAAATTAATGAAACTTCAGTATTTGAAGTTCTTGTAATTGCAAAATAATTTGGTATATTATTTTTTGATATATTATTTACAGTTTTTAATATTGTTTTATTAACTTCTGATGATCTACATCCAGTTAATAATAATTTTATATCTTTATTAATTATTGGTTTAATATTTGATAATTTAAATAATTCAAATATTTTATTTTCTAAATTTTTAAATGATTCAAAATCTGTTATTGGTGATTGAATTGGACTATTTAAATTATTAATATTTGAATTATTAATTATATAAGAACCTGAAATATCATTAAATTCAAAATTTGAATTAGTCAAAATATTAATTACTTTATCTTCATATTTATGTGGAATTAAAACAATATCACTATAATGACTTGATAAAAAAAATAATGGGATATTATTATCAGATAATGGTTTGGTAAAATTTAAAATTTTATTATTTTCAATCCCACCACTATCAATTTGTAAATTAACAAAATTTTCTTCCACTAATTTAATATCTTCATAACCAAGTTGTTTACAAGTTTCTAATGGTAATGAAAATAATTCATTCATTAAATAAGTTGAACAAATAATTGTACATTCTAATGGAGTGAATGCAATATGAAAGAAATAATTATATTCTTCATCATCTTTTTCAATCCCTTTACTACCTTCTTTGGAAAAATCACTAATACTATTTGAATTTGAATTTGAATTTGAATTTGAATTTGAATACTCTTTACTATTTTTACTTGAATTATCAATTTCTTTTTCATTAAAACTTGAAGTTGACAGTGTTGAACCATGTTTTTTCTTACCCTTTGGTGAACCAGAAGTTATCGACAGATCATATAAACTATTTCTTTTCAGTCTATTTAAGTATTTTAATTTTTCACTAATTGAACCAATTTCTTGATCTTCATCTTGATCTTGATCTAAATTTTCATTTTCATTTTCATCATCTTCAATTTCACTATCATCATCATCATCTTCACTTACACTATCGGGATCTTCAGACACTTGCAGATACAAGAGTTCTAAGATAGCACTCTTGAAGATCCAATACTTCGTCCTACTAATAGATAATATTGAAAGTTTTGTAGGATATATTTGAACTTGAGTCATGACTCACTTTTTCCCTTATTTGATCTTTCAGACCTTTTGATCTGATTTTTATACCTCCAAATGAAATTGTTGTTTTGCTTCAAAATAGCCGCTCACCAAATTGATGCCTTATGAAACCTTATTCGTCTCGTATAATTGAATAATAAACCCCAAACCCTTTATATTTTTTAAGAATTAGTGGAAATGGATATAAATTTTAAATGGCACTTTTCTTCTCTTATGCAAATAATCTCCAAAATTTTTTATTTTATTTTTTTCACTGTGCGTTTTAAATTCTTTATCGCTGTCACGTGACTGGCTTTTTTGATCGTTATAGGGCGTAATATTACTTTCACAATCAAATTGGTTATAATACTTATATAATACTTATATAATACTTATATAATATATAAAGTTTATTTTATCCAATTCTAGAATAAGAACATAAATATGAATTTTAGAGAGAGGAGAGAGGAAGGGCAATAAATAAATTATATAACACTTATAACTTGTCTACAAGTTTTAATTGAAAATGACAAAAATATCTGAAAACTTTTCACTCTTCTTCATTACAATAAAATACGACAACTTCCCAATATTTTTCAATTTCTAAGCATTTCAATAAATTATACTTAAATCTTAACAATTCAATACAGGGGATAGACCAATTAGAGGAGAAAAAAGTATATTTTTTGAAAGAGTCAAAGGGTTGGAAAGTCTATAATAATTAACTTATTAACTGATTTTTTATGGCTTATACAATTTTGTAATTTTAACCACCCTTTGTTTGTAGCTTTAAAGAAAGGAGAAAGGAGAAAGGAGAAACACAAAGGAGAATACCGTTAAGTAAAATCCGAACTAAAGATTGGATTGCATGTTTTACGATTTCGTAGGGATTTACATTGGGTTATGATAAACCGGATTTGTTTTGGATCTTCTAAGCGATCCAGAATTAGTATTATACAATATACAATTCTTACCCTAGAGGTACTTTTCACTAATGAATAAAGGTATAAAGATATGAATTAAAGTGAATTTTAACCTTCTAAGATCTCGTCAATTTAAATAATATCAAAACATTCTAATTTCAATCCATCAATCAGACCTAATACCAATTTAAATCTTACATTCTCTATCATTCTACATAGAACGATTCAATTTGTCGTTTGCCTTCCCATTCTGTTTCCCTTGTCTTTGTTTTCTTATTTATTTGACAATTCCTTAGTATTTCTTATTGTTGGGGATCTTATGGAACTAAGATACGGAGTAATTGAGATATTTTATAAATTTTGGTCTTATCGTTCCTTTGTATAATTTAATGCATAAATTCTAAACTTGAGCCTCACCAATACAAAGTACTAGAAGAAATCATTACCAAGTGAATATACTAGATACTAGTGAATAAGTATTTATAGGAGTGATCAAGGGAATAATCACTCTTATTTGGGGGTTCCCAAATGGAAACCCTGAAATTTTCATGTACCCGACATCCCATACAGTTGTTTCATAAAATTGACTTGACGATATCACAAAGCTTAGAGGTTTTGAGAATAATGGATTTAAGGACTATGGAATTATAATTATAATATGGAATTATAAATATGGAAATCCCGATTCTAGACAATGAATAGACGTTGTGTAGGGTAAATATTAAGAAAGAGGCAATACAATGACATTTTATATTTTAATAACTAGATAAATTTTGTCTTTCATAAAAAGTCTCCCATAATTCGATACTTTCCTTTTGCGATTCAATTGAACTTTCAATAAAGATTTCAACACTATTCCTAAAATCATTAATTTTTTCAAATTCAAATTTCTCTAATTCAGATTTTATAATTTTAGAAATTGAAGTGAATTGATTTTCCAAAAATTCAACTCTACTAGTTAATTTATCAACTTCAAAACTTATATTTTGAATTTTATCAACTGCATTCTTCAGTTTATATTTACTTAATGATGATTTCTTCTTATTTAAATCATTCAAGAAATTTTGATAATTTTGATATATCTTCAATCTTTGATTTAAAATATACTTAATTGATCCAATTATTCTAAGATATTCTTCAATTGTAAAACCTAAAGTTAAATGATCTTGTAAATTAACTCTATCTAAATTATCTTTTAATTTTATTTGAATTTCATTGAATGCAATCAATAAATTATTAGTTTTTTTACTTATTTCAATCTCACTTAATTCTTCAATAGTTATAATAATTTGTTCAATTATTGAACCAATATCAATTCTTTGATTAATTATAATTTCAATAGATTGATAAAAATTTTTTAAATTATTCTCTAAATTTTCAATATAATTTGATTTATTTTCAAAAAATTCATCAGGTTCTTCAATTTTATTATTAATTGAAAATATTGATGACATAAATCCACTATTTGATGATGCTGCTGAATCTAAGGTTGAATCTAAAAATCCAGCATTATCTAATGATTCATTATTTTGTGTTGATGCTCCACTACCACTAATTCTTTCCCTTTCCCTTGATTCATTTGCAAAATCTTCACTAGTTAAAAACATTATAAAATCTTCATCTTTATTTAAATAATTAATCCCACTTATTTTACTCAACATTTTTTCTAATGATAATCTTCTATTCTCAATAAAACTTTCATTAAATCTACCAATATATGTTTGTTTCAGTGGTGGTGGAGGTATAATTCTACCTAAATGATTACTTTGTAATTGATGATAAATCCAACGGAAATCTTTATAACGTCTAGTTACAGTGAATGATTCTTGTCCCATTGGGAAATTCCCAGGTTTGGAATCACCATCACCTTCAGTCTCAATATTAAACTTCTTATTCTTGGTGGTAATAGTATAAACTATATGAGCATTCGTAATATCACCAACTTTAATTGGATCACTAACTGAGATATCCAAATGATTAGCATCAGGATCGTTCGAACCATTCAATTCAATCAGTTTTGGTATTTTGGGTGTCTTGACAGTTTCATTCTTCTTTTCACCAATATCATACAATGGAGCTTCCGATTGTTTCAATAATTCATCTTTACCAGTAACTTTAATTTCGGCCTCATTAGTCTTACCATTACTTTCCAATGGTCCATTGCTTTGTAAATGTTGAATATTCTTATTGGATGAAAATTTTCTAGGTCTTTTAAACAACTTCTTTTTCCCATTCCTTTTATAATCATTATTTAAATCGATCTTGATTGGACTCGTAGCATCAATAAATAAAGAATCTTTAGGATCTTTTGGGGTAGGTGAGGTAGGTTCAACAATAAAACTTGTCTCATTTTGAGTTAATTCATTCAATAATTGTGATTTTTGTTCATTTTGTGCTTCTTTCCTTAACTCATACATTTGATCCATCTCTGATTTGGCTACATCATAAGCATTCCCTGTCACAGGAACACTTGGAACACCTTCATTCTTTAATTCATGATTGACATATTCTTGGTGGTGATCATTTTGTTCATGTGTAATATTCTCATTCTCATTCTGATTATTTTCTTGTTCTTCTTGTTCTTCTTCTTCTACATCATTTTCAATTGGTTTATTAATATTCAAATCACTGAATCCATTGAAATCAGGCTCAGCGAATGACGTCGTCCCATAAGTCAGTTTGGAAACGAATACATCATCCCAATGTGACGCTGTTAAATCTTCGTCGTGGTTCATGATCGCGATAAGATTTACTTTTTTTCCTTCCCTTGTTGAAAGTCTCATTTTTTCTTTGCCTACTTTTGAATCTCTAAACCATTGGGAATAAAGAGAATTTAAATGGGGGGTTGGGAGAAAGAAAAATAGAGAACGAATATCCAGATCGTATGTATATTCCTATCTAAGGAGCAGTATACCCACCATCAACAATAATATCAGCACCAGTGACATAAGAAGCAGCATCAGATGCTAAAAATGTGTAAACTGCAGCAAGTTCTTCCGGAGTACCTTCTCTACCAAGTGGGATATGTTGTAACCAAATATTCTTATTTTTTTCTTCAACAAAACTTGAAATTGAAGTAGTGATATAACCTGGACTAATTGTTGCCACTCTTGCGAAATGTGACCATTCAACAGCTAATGATTTACCTAAATGGACCACTGCTGCTTTAGCAGCATTATAAGGAGCTTGTCTTTGTGGATAATTAACTATATGACCAGACATTGATGCTGTTAAAAGTAAAACACCTTTACCCTTCTTTTCAAAAATCTTACCAACATGTTTAGCACAATAATAAACACCATTGAAATCCAAATCAATTATTTTATTCCATGTATCATGAGTTTCAGCGTGGATCATTTCACCAATTGTCCATGGGACACCAGCGTTAGCAACAAATATATCAATTGTACCAAATTCTTTTTCAATTTCATCAATTACCCCTTCCACGGATTTTGGATCAGATACATTACATTTATAAGCTAAACATTTAACGCCATACGTCTCAGCAATTTGCTTTGCTAAATCATCGGCTGGTGTAGAATTATACCAAATTGCAACATCTGCGCCTGCTTGAGCATAAGCGGTAGCAACAGCCAAACCAATACCTTGACTTGAACCAGTAACAGATGCTACTTTACCCTTTAATGAAAATAAATCTAATACTGATTTTGGTGGGGGTGGTTGTTTAGTTGGTAAATCTTGTAATCTATCATTAACAATACTTTCTAATGGCATCTTTTTCTTAACTCTTTTTCTTTTTCTACCTTGATCTATTTAATCACTCTGATATTTTGGAATTTGAATTTTAAAATTGAAGGCGGATTAACTCTGTATTTAAATGATTTTGATGTGTCGTTTTAGTTTTAAAAATTCGGTAAGTTTTTTTTTAAAGTGGGACAAAAAGGATTTATATTATATGTCTGACGTATGTGTGATATCGCAATACGTAATAAGATTGCTACAATTATTATTCATTGAGTTATGATACAAAAATTTGAGGAATCCCAGAGGATCTAAGGTTTCTATAAGATCTGGAATAGTAAGAGATGAGTAAAATGGTTTGAAGATATTGGGATCCATGCAAGTGGTGCTGTGGTCATAATTTTTTGTAGACGGATTTGTGGTAATGTTCCGTGGGGTAAAAAATTAATCTGAGAATTGGGGGAAATTGGGGGGGGGATCTCGGTATACACGACTAAAAAAGTTTATACTTTATTTAGCAACAGTGGGGAAGAGTAAATAACAAAGAGTAAAAATAGAGTAAAAATAGAGTGAAAAAAAGAGTGAAAGGGGTACAAGATAATAAATAAATTAATAAACACGTTTAGCAGGAGGAACAGGTTTACAATCATTTTCATCTAAAGTAGTCTTAACAACATCTCTGTAATCTAATTTAACTTCTTGACCATGACCTAATTGATAAGATAAAGAATGTTTTCTCCAATTTTCATCATCTCTATCAGGATAATCATCTCTTGCGTGAGCACCTCTTGATTCCTTTCTTGCAGCAGCTGAATAAGCAGTTTGAGTGGCACAAGTTAATAAGTTTTGTAATTCTAAAGTTTCAACCATATCAGAATTCCAAATCATTGATCTATCAGTAGTTTTAACATCTTTAAAAGTTTTATCAATTGCAGTAATTTCATCAACACATTTATCTAAAGTTTCTTGCATTCTGAAAACTGCACAACCCTTTTGCATAGTTTTTTGCATTTCTAATCTAATATCAGCAGTTGGTTTAGTACCATTTGAATTTCTAATTTTATCTAAATTTTCAATTGAGAATAAACCAATATCTTTTGGTGATTGTTTTAATGGAGTACCTGGAGTTAATTGATCAGTGATAGTATGAGCAACAGCTCTACCGAAAACAACTAAATCTAATAATGAATTAGCACCTAATCTATTAGCACCATGAACTGAAGCACAAGCAGCTTCACCACATGCGAATAAACCTGGAACAACTTCATCTTCACCCTTGTCGTTTTTCTTTAAGACTTCACCAGTCCATTTAGTTGGAATACCACCCATATTATAATGAACAGTTGGTAAAATTGGAATTGGTTCTTTGGTGACATCAACACCAGCAAAAATATGAGCAGTTTCAGAAATACCTGGTAATCTTTCTTTTAAAACAGCAGCTGGAATATGAGATAATTGTAAGTACATGTGATCTTTTTCTGGACCAACACCTCTACCTTCATTGATTTCCATAGTAATAGCTCTTGAAACAACATCTCTTGAAGCTAAATCTTTAGCATGAGGAGCATATCTTTCCATAAATCTTTCACCTTCAGAATTAATTAAGAAACCACCTTCACCTCTAGCACCTTCAGTGATCAAACAACCGGAACCATAGATACCTGAAGGATGGAATTGAACGAATTCCAAATCTTCTAATGGTAAACCAGCTCTTGAAACCATAGCATAACCATCACCAGTACAAGTATGAGCTGAAGTACATGAGAAATAAGTTCTACCATACCCACCAGTGGCAATAACAGTCTTATGAGATCTGAATCTATGTAAAGTACCATCTTCTTGATTATAAGCAATAACACCAACACATTCACCATCTTGCATTAATAAATCCATTGCAAAAAATTCAATGAAAAAATGAGTATCATGTCTTAAAGATTGTCCATAAAGGGAATGTAACAAGGCGTGACCAGTTCTATCTGCGACAGCACAAGTTCTATAAGCTTGACCACCTTTACCATATTCTTTAGATTGACCACCAAAGGCTCTTTGATAAATTCTACCTTCTTCATTTCTTGAAAATGGAACCCCATATTTTTCTAATTCATAAATTGAAGCTGGGGCTTCTTTAGTCATATAATGAATTGCATCTTGATCACCTAACCAATCTGAACCTTTAACGGTATCATACATATGCCAATGCCAATCATCTTTATGCATGTTACCTAAAGCAGCATTAATACCACCTTGAGCAGCAACTGTATGAGATCTAGTTGGGAATAATTTGGAGATACAAGCAGTTTTATAACCTGCTTCAGCTAAACCAAAAGCAGCTCTTAAACCTGCACCACCAGCACCAACGACAACACAATCATATTCATGATCTATGACATGATATTTTTGATTCATATATTTGGAAGCATTAAAATCTTTACCATCAATAGATCCAATAGTTTGTAATTTTACTGATGTGGTAGTAAAATTTCTTAAACTAAGAGATTTTAAATTTATTCTTGATCTTAAACTAAGCATTGTAATTATTAGTTAATTCTTTTTGGTTTAAGAGTTCAAGTAAACTAAAGTTTTTTCTCATTTCTAATTCATTTGATTTTATTGGATATCGAAAGTCGTGTACGCCGGGTCTTTGGAATTTTTTTCCATGGTAATCTGGGGTAGCTTTAATAGTAATGGATTTTTAACTATTCAGCACACAATTTTTATAATCCACCAATATACTGTACTCCTTCACTAGTACGTAACAGTACCACCAATGAGGAATTAGGGTTACTGAAGTATAATATTTCAATCAATTTAATGATATTATAAACCACCGAGACGGATGCGAACTATCGCGACTAAGAGGACTTATTTCTATACATTCTAATTACTAAACCAATCTAAATCTAATTCTACAGATTCTAATTATCTAAACAACAGTATACCCACCATCGCATCTGATATCAGCACCAGTTGTGAATCCAGCAGCATCAGAAGCAAGATAAAGGTACGCACCAACTAGTTCTTGAGGAACAGCCTCTCTACCCTTTGGAGTTAATTTACACCAATGAGTTCTAATATCAGTTGGTACAAAATCAGATATTTCAGTTAATCCCGTATACCCAGGGGATACCGTATTGACCCTGGCGAATTGGACCCATTCAACAGATAAGGATCTTGATAAATGTAAAATTGCAGCTTTGGCAGCGTTATAAGGAGCTTGATAATTTGGTACATTGACAATATGTGCAGACATCGATGCTGTGAAGATTAAAGATCCCTTACCTTGTCTTTTAAAGATTTTCCCTATGTTCTTAGAACAATAGTAAACTCCATTAACATCTACATCGAACACATTATGCCATTCTTCATCATTATCTGCTTCCACGATAGGTCCTGAAGTCCAAGGAATACCAGCATTAGCTACAAAGATATCAACTCCTTTAAACTCTTCATCAATTGATTCAATGACTTCCTTAACTTGGTCAGCCTTTCTGACGTCACATTGTTTGAAAATAATAGTTGAATTAGGGTAAGTCGATTGCAAGTACTTGATATTTTCCTCCTTTGGTGAGTAATCCATGATAGCTAATTTAGATAATCCTGATTGTAAGTACCCTTCACCAATTGCAAAACCTATACCTCTTGCACCACCAGTGATAATTGCTGATTTACCAGTCAATTTAAATAAATCCATTATATTATTGGAAATATTTGGGAATGGGACTGGTAATGTTCCAACGGCAGTATTAATTAAACTCTGTGGATTACTTTCAATTGTCATGTTTGTTAATTATACAAATTATATGGGGAATTCATGGTAAATTTATATAAACTTGTAGTTCTAAAAGAAAATGGGGAAGTCGTGGAAGGTTAAATCATAGCAAGTAAAGGATTATACTTTTTTCACTTTCTTTTTGCTGTCAACAAGTCATCTCAATGACACTTATTTACATTGTCGTCTCCATATCTTCTCACTTTACTTTAACCATACTACAAAAAGTCAGAGTTATCATTATAGATGATGGTTTTGTAACGGATTAACTCTCGCTAATCTTCATAACCCCGTAATTTACACCTAATTTTAATTGTACTTTGTCGTACTTAATCTTTAACTATTCGGTACACAGTGTACCTATTAGTAGTATATTATTATACGCTTTGTATAGTTGCGTAGCATTTATTAATCCGAAAATTTTAAAGGTTTTAAATTGAATTATGTCCCGCAAATTCTTATCTGATTCTGATCTTAGGAGAAATATCAATGTTTTTTAAAAAATATATTAACTACACATTACAACAGTCACATATAGACTATACAGTATAAAAACAGTAGGAGTGAGTTTAAGAGAGTGAAGATGATTATAAATAAGTTAAAGGGACAAAATGATCAATATATTAAACAATAGAAATAAACTTAGAAAATAACATCATCTTCCTTTTCTTGTAATAAATCAGTTGGTCCAGATTCTTCTTCTTCACCTTTAGAAATTAAATCTAATTTTTCAACTTCTTTAATTATTTCAGATTCATCTAAGGGTTCATGTTTTGATTCAATAGTAGTTTCCTCCTTTTCTTCTCCTTCTCCTTCTCCTTCTCCTTCAATTTCTTCTTCAACAACTTCACCTGATGCTTCAAGTTCAGCTTTTAAAGCAGCTTGTTTAGCTTGTTGTATAGCTAATTCTTCAGCTTCTTCTAATTCAGCATTAATTTGTTTCTTCTCTTGAACTTTCTTTAATCTATAAAATTCTTCTCTATCTAATTCATCTAATTCAGAATTAATATAACTAATGGTATTTTCAGTTCTTGGAATAATAACATGTTCAATAGCATTAACTCTTCTATTAGTAACTTTAATAACTTCATCTAAAATAATAAAAGCAGTTTGTAATGATGCTAATTCAACTAAAGTTTCAACAGCTCTAGTATAAACTAATTTTGCCTTTTGAACTTGTTGACCACCTCTACCTAACCCAGTTAATTTAAAATCATTAATTTCTTCATTAATTTCACTTTCAAAAGTAGGTAAAATAACACCACTAACATTTTCTTGTTTTGCTTTAACTTGAAATCTTGCATTTTTAACACTTTCTTCAATTTGATATGATATATTCCCACCTATTGCATATTGAACTTCAGATAATGAAAAGGCAGCAATTTGCATAACTCTACCCATTTTTCTTTTACTTTCATCAATTCTTTGAGTAATTTCTCTAAATCTTTTAGTTAAAGCTTCAGATTTTCTTTTTAATAAGGAATGTCCTTGTTGTGCTCCCTTTAATTTGATTTTCATGGTAGTTAACGTCATACGTGTTGGAAACACTTGTTCCCTGTTACCTGCTCCACTCATTTTATTAATTGAATTATTTTATTTGAATAATTGTTAATTAACAAAAAGGAGTTTACCGTTCGACAAATTAATTTTTAATTTTCTCAATCTTATCGAGCATTTATTTGGAATTTTATGCATCGGATTATTTATCATAATGAGATTTTGTATTGAAGTTTCTTAGAATTATAGGTGCACACAAGACCTTATATATGTGAGAGATGTAGACCTGCTACTTAGTGATAGAAATACTTCAACTGATATATTTTCAATCACCAATTTAAACCGAAATAAACGGAGTCTACCAAGGTTAAATAACATCTATCGCTCCAATTAACATGCAATTAACATCCAATTAACCATATAAAACCTCTAATTACCAACCAATTCAAATACCTATTTAACCCGTATGAAACTATGGTTTCATTACCATCCAAATCTTCCAAACAACTACTCTTAAGATTCAAATACAAAATACGCGATATGGAGTTCACATCTCAAGAACTAGTGTTTGAATATACACTTCAAAAGGATCCCCAAAACATTCCTAAATGGCTTGAATACCTTCGATCGACCACATCCCTTCCTAGACAAATATACATCCTCGAACGGTGTCTTCGATACAACTCGAATCGGGAGGTATGGCTAGAATACTTGGAAATCATCGAACATTGCAGTGATGATATTATTCACCAAGTTTACACCCGGTGTCTCAAGACCTATGATTTGGAGATATGGTTACGGTACTTACGTAAAGCGAATGACATGTGTGATGTACGGGTGCTGTTGAATTTGTATATTGAATGTTTCAGATTATCGAAATTGGAAGATCATCTCAAAATATGGGACTTGTGTATGGATTATATTTGGAAATTGGAGGATTACGATACTGAAATCTGTGCAGAGATGATGAGAAGGTTTTTGAGTTTGAAGAAGTACCTGATCCATCATTTATACAAGTATATCGAATGGACTAAGGATTTCAAAATCTTTTATTCTGAGGAAAGACCATTTGAGGAATGGCATAAACTTTTAAATCTTGGTGATGAAGAATTTTGTAACCAATATATCCTCAAATTCCCAGACCAGTATGCCAAAGGTTACTTGAAGTTAATCAGTGTTGTTAACGATGATTTAAAAAGACATTACTATTCCGTGGCGATCAATGGATGTAAATCAGTATCAGATTTCACTCAAATTTACGAATCGTACTTAGATTTCTTAGAACCTAATGAAGAAAGTACAGATTATGAGTTGGATCAGTATGAGGGATTGATTAATTCCAGGCCAGTGATGGTTAATGATATCTTATTGAAAAGGGATAACCATAATTTAGATATTTGGTTTTCAAGGTTTGAAATATTTGGTAACAATTTACCTAAGTTATTACGTACTTTCGTCGAATGTATCACCACTGTAAACCCATTGACTTGTCACTCGACTGTGTACAAGATGAGTGATGTATGGATCAAATACGCTAAAGTCTACGGGGACCAAGGTGACTTAAAAACTGTAGATTTGATTTTCACCAAAGGTGTAACGTCTAAATTCCAGAATGATGAAGTTGTAGATATTTATAAATCTTGGTGTACTTATTATATCGAAACCAACACTGAAAAGGCTTTAGGAATTTTGGAAAATGTCTTGTTCAAGGGTAAACTGAAACATTCATTATGGGATTTTTACTTCGAGACACTAGAAATTTATGTTGATGATATAGACCGGATTTCTAAAGGTTACAATAAAATGGTCGAATTGAAAGAAGCCACCCCACAACATCTTATAAATTTCCTGGTATTCCTTGATCTGGAAGGGAAATTCGAAGAATCATTTAAAATCTTGGAGACTGGCTTGAGGGAGTTTAAAGATGATGAAATCAAGTATATGTTATATAACATCTACTTAGTGAAATTAATCAACCATACCAAGGACGTTGAACGAATCAGAGACGTGTTTGAAGAATCGATGACTTTGAAAATACCCATTGAGTCAATTGTGATTCTTTACGCTGACTTCGAATTCAATCAATCGCTTATCCTTAAATCCTTTACATTACTAGACAATTACCTTAGACTTCACCCATCTACTACACTAGTCGAAGTCATACTTAAAAAATTCGAAACTGTTGATAAATCCATTGTACGTTCGAAATTCGAATCATGGCTAGAACTAGAATGGTCAAGTAAATCATTAATTGAGGTATGTTACAAACTTATAGATTTTGAAATTAGAGATAACCAAGTCTCAAGAGCAAGATCATTGTTCAAGTACTTACACGAATCTGTACCGGCTGATTTCTCCAAATGGGAACAATTTGAAATTGATCACGGTGATGAATCCGGTTTTAAAGAAATGTTGAGGTGCAAAAGAACGAATAAACCCGCTGAACCAGTCGGTTTCGTTAAAGCTATTGATGCTTCTAATCCTGATGAAATTGATCTTGATATGTAGAGGTATGTAGATGTGGTTAATTAATATGCATTGTAAGTAATATACAGGCCCTCCCGATTCCCCATTTCAAATGAAAAATATAGTCTATTAAGTGTTTTTTCTTTTTCTTTTCTTTCTTTTCTTTATTAGGTATATGGTATAATGGTATATGAGTTTGTTTGTCTTGTGGGTTATAATTTTTGGAAAATTAATTTCAATTTATCGGTTAAATTATTCAAATTAATTGAATTATCCAAATTGAAATTAATCTTTATGGATTTATTATTCTTTATCAAATCGTTGAAATCCAACCAATTAATATGATAATATTTGATTAATACAATCACAAAACTTTGACAAATTTTAAGTTGGTTAACGATTTTAGTAGATTCATTAGCTGAGTAAACCACTAGTAATTGGAAAAATCTAAAGATTAATTCTTTAGTACAGGATGCAAATGATTTTCTTAAAATTGGAGTGGATGGATTTGATGCTGATACTGATAATGGCAATTTATCGTTTAAATGTAACAAGACTTCTAAAAATTTAAGGAAATTCAAATTATCAAATTCTGATAAACTTATATTTGATAATAATGGTTTAATCCTTTTAGGTAATTTATCACTCCAAGAACTAAAATTATCATTTATCGATACGATAAAAACTTGATTGAAAATTTTTTCATTTAATAATGTAATCATTTCAAATTTATCTTCTAATGATTTATTATTGAAAAGAATTAAAGTTAATGGTATAACAAATATTTCATCATGTTTATGAAGATTATTATCTAAAGATTTTAAAAGCATTAAATCAATAAAATCATCTTTATAAAGTCTTAAATTAAGTGAATTATATAAAGGTTTGGAAACTAAAGTCTCAAAGATTTTTTCAAATTCTAAAACTCTATTGATTTTAATTGATTCATTTAATTTATTATAAGTTGATTCTAAAATTTTAAATGAATCATTGATTTTCTTAGTATTAATATTATCTGATAAGATAATCTTGAAATAATTAAATCTTTCAGATTCAATACAATTTGAATCCCAATTTAATTTTCTAATAATGTTTTTGGAATTACCTTTTAATTTAGATCTAACATTATTTTCTAATAATTTAATCCAATCAGGTCTAAAATCTTCATCATCAACAACTGATTGATCTCTAATTTCAAAATCTTGTAAATCACTTAAAATTTTATGAAGTTCTTTATTATGTTTTAAAATATCATTAGAATTCTTAGGTGGTAAATTAATTGGTCTAGTTTGATCAATTACATGTAATTTTTCAAGACTTATTAAATTTAAATCATCTAATGACAGTTGAGATTTAACATAATTTGGTAATTTATATAATAAAGTTTCTTTTCTACCTTGTTTAATTAATTTTGAATAAGATTTAGATCTAGCATTATAATAATTTGAAATATTTGAAATAATTTGTGAATCATCATCAATTGATTCGTCATTAATTGAATCATTTGAAGATTCTATAGTATGTGACATAGATTGATCTTCGCTATCTTCTTCAATAACTTCACTATCTTCAGGTATAGCTATAGATAATGAACTTTCATTAAAATAATCTGACATTTGTTTAATATTTGGAGTTGAATTACTTCTTAATTTCCCAGGTAATGGGAATGGTTTATATTTATCATCAAAACCACCACTACTTAAATTTTTCTTTAAATACAATTCACTTTGATTTTTAATAACTGGTACATTAAAGACGAAATCTAAATCATTACCTAAAATTTCATCTTCATTATAACTATCATCATATGCTTGTTTTCTCAATTGTTGTCTTTTCTTAAATTCTTGTTGTGATAAATATTTGGTTTTACTTCTTGAAAGAGTTGAAGTTGATACACTTTTCAATAATTTAAGATTACGTGGTGATGGATTTGTTTTTGATAAATTTGATGAACTTGTAGATGTTAAACTTGATTGACTTTTACTTGAAGGTAATCTTTTAGGTAATTCGTTAAGATCTTGTTGTTGTTGTTGTTGTTGTTCTTGTTGTTGTTGTTGTTCTTGTTCTTGTTCTTGTTGTTCATCTTCTATTACTTCCATAATATGCAAATTACTTTTGGGTTCATGATTTAATTTAGTGGTTGAATTAGTAGTAGTTGGAGTATTTGGAAGTTTCTTTTGATTTATTTGGGTATTATTATTATTATTATTATTCGGTATTGGGTTTGGTATTTGATTTGGTAAAGATACATTACCAATAGAATTATCAGGAGTTGAAGTTCCAGTAACTATAGGAGTATTATTATTACCATCATGAGTTATAGTTGATAAACTATTAATTGAATCATCCATTTTATAATTAATTTGAGAACTTTCATTAGCTGAAATAATTATTGAATTTGAAGTTAAAGAGCTTAATCTTGAATCATGAATTTCAGAATTAATTGAATTAATTGAAATTTCATCACTATAATTTGAATTTAATGAAACAATTGAATCACCAGAAATTGGTCTTTTTGATAAATTAAGTGAACTATTACTTAATTTTTGAATATAATAATCACTTGGTCTACGAATATCACCATTTGGAATTGAATTATTTTGTATTGAGGTGTTATTTTTAATCATATTATTATTATTTATATTACTACCATCATTGCTTAAATTATTACTATTAATATTATTAATTTGACCACCAGGGCTATTATTATTATTATTATTATTAATAATATTATTATTGGAATTAATATTTGAAGTGATTGACATTGGACCTGAAGCCAATTTTCTTTTACTTTTAATTGATATATCGAAATAATTATCAGAATTCATATTAGACGAGGTGGGTATTGTAACAACAAGAAACGGGTGTCAGCAAATATTTCACGAAACAAAAAAAATCTGGGAAAAAAAGGGCACAGAAATGAACTTGAACTTGCCCGTTAGGATTTTATTAGTGGATGGGATATTACACTATCAATATTTAAAAAAATGATGTGGATATAATTATTTATTTAGGAAGCGTTAAAACTTCTAGCGAAGGAATAGTTATTTTTTGTGTGTGTTTTTTTTCCCTTGGTGGTGTTTTCTTCTCTGATTTTTTTTTTTTTTTAAATTTTCTTTTTTTCGTGGGGATTACGTAAGGCGTTATGTAATCAGAATTATGTAATCCAAAACCGGGTGTACTGAAGTGGGGGTGTAATTACAACAACACAACAACACTATTAACACAATAATAATGAGATTTCAATTGGATTGAATTGAATTGATATTATTATAAGAATAGAAGAATAGATATAGATCTATATATATATATAGATAGATACTATTATATACGATATATTGGTTGATGTTTACAAAAGTAGAAAGAAAGATCATAAGCCATTAAACTAAGGTGAAAAAAGGTATTTTTAGTACTTTTAGTTCCCTCTGCCTCATTGGTGTTAAATACTCAATTTTCACCCTATTATTCAAAAATTTCAATTTTACTTAAAATTATAACAATAATAATTTCAGTGTTTGTAACACCTTTATTCATCTCTTTTTGACATAATTTTATTGTTTTTGACTTTTAATTTTAAATTTAATTTTTAACTTTCTGTAAGGTTTTGTTAAAAATTATTTATCATAAAATTAGTTAAAATTAGTTACCATAACCTTCCCATTCGTTCCGTCCCTTATATTTTACCCATTTAAAGTAATATGGCTTAAGAATTTTAAATTCTTCACAAAAATAACCTCCCCATGTGTTGAAGGATTATCTTATTTCGGTATAATTGGGTAAGAATAGAGATAAAAGATAAAGGAATGCTTTATCTTGTATATTGTCTAATAAATAAATAGATCTACAAACTGTAAATCACTTTGTGATTTAAAAATGAATGGTGTACTGGTGTTTTCTAGGTTATGGTTTATCAACTGGTCTAACATGTTCAATCCAATCAGTTGTACTCATCTGACTTAATCTCAGTAATGCTCTTGCAAATGCAAATCTTTCTTCATCATTTACAAACATTGAAGCCTTTTTAGCGATTTTTTTATCAAATCCATGTTTAGTAACTAATTCATCATCTTCAAAATCAACTTCATTACCTTCATTGACTTCTCTCTTATATAATTGGAAATTACCAGTTTTAAGATCTTCAGGTTCAACAAATAAATCATTAAAATTACTTGCACTTGTAACTGCAATTCTATCATGATTATCATAAACTGCATCTAAAAATGTTATAAATCTACGAACTTTATCTCTAACATCAATACTTAAATATGGTATATCAGTAATCATAAAACTTTGGAATGATGTAGCTAATGTAAGATAATCACCTGCAGCTAATGGTTTACCACATAATTCTTCAAAGGTAAATTGTGCAACATATGGATATGTACATTTTGGTACAATTAATTTCCTACCCCAAACTTCTAATTCAAAATTTTCAGCAATAACTTTATCATCATTATCTTTATTAAAATATTCATACCATTCTTCAATATGTTTAACTCTAATTTTTTGAAACAGTTTTGATTCATATTTAACTCCAGGATTAGGATATTTATAAACTGATGAAATTGGTCTTGGGATTTTCCTATAATCAGTTGGACTATTTAAATAAATCACTCTAGTTTGTCTCTTAATCAATTGAATACATGGTATAAATGATTTTCTTTGAATACCATTTAAATATAAATCATCTGGTGCTCTATTTGATGTTGCAAAAAGTATAACTCCAAAATCTTCACTTAATAACATCATCATTAACCTTCTAAGCAACATCGCATCAGCAACATCTGTTACTTGGAACTCATCAAAACACAAAACAGATGATTGTTTAGCAATTTCACTAGCTAATAATGGGATAGTATCTAAATCATTATGTTTATGCTCAATTTTTAATTGATGTGATCTTTTATGAACATTTTGCATGAATTGATGGAAATGTAATCTCCTTTTAGTTAAATTCTTTGGTATAGTTTCATAAAATAAATCCATTAACATAGTTTTACCACATCCAACATCTCCATATAAATAAATTCCCTTAACTTTGTTATCTTTCTCTAATAATGATTCAATATCAGGTTCCTTCACACTACTTGCAAACATTGACAGCCATAATTTCCCAACCCCAGTCTTCGGTTTAAGATCATCTACTTTGGGTGGAATTATATTTGGTGGGACATAACTATTCAATGATTCATGTAACTTGGATAAATTACTAATAATATTCCTCTGATATGGATCATCTTTCAATTTCCCACTCTCTATCCTTGAATCATACAATTCCAATGGTGAAACGAGTCTGATGTGGCTGCAATGGAACGACCTGATAAACCTTTTCGGCACCTTGTTTATCATTATCTTACCTTTTAATCGGTTCCAGAAATCTCAATTTTTTTATATTTTTTTTCCCCAGCATTTTACTTGCATTTTGTTTTTGTGTCATTTTAAGATACGGATTTATAGTTTTGCAATGACTAAATTACCTCACTCCTTTTATAACCTAAAAAGAAAAAGAGACGAAGAGATACATAAAAGAGTCTGAAAGAGTTATCATTAAATATTGTATTAAATATTATATTAGTGCTTGGTTAAATTCATATCACTCATGGTAAACAACAAATCATCATCCTCTTCCTTTTTCCTTGATTGTAAATAATAATCTTCACCATCCTCATCATCAAATACATTTTCATATTGGATTGATTCTCTCTTATATTTCGATGGTGTAGTACTAAGACCTTTCACATCTTTAGGAGATTGTGATAATCTCGATGAAATACTAGGTAAATTAGCTTCGAATTTAGGTGATTGAGAATGTGACTTTTTCATCATTTGTGAACCGCCATTGGAGCCTACGCCTCCACCAGTTTCAATATTTGAAGCCGATCCTGATTCAATGTTCGATCCAGATTGTGATTGTGATTGTGGTTGAGATTGCGATCCGATATGAGATCCAATGTGGGACCCGATATGTGACCCAATATTCGACCCGAGTCTTGAGCCTGACCCGGCCCCGGCACCAACTCCCACTCCAACTCCACCACTTGACCCTTGAGAAACCAATTGTTGTGACCCTCCTATTCCAGAAACCATAGACTCCATAGTATTAGACCCTCTATGCGACGAAGGTCTTGATCCACGTCTCGAACCTGGATGCGACAAGATTTGAGACCCCATTTGTGATCCCATTTGTGATCCAACACTAGGCGACCCAATCCTAGGTGATTGATGCAAGATCAAACTCTGGTTCACACTATCACTCAACATTTGGTGTTGGCCCTTCAACATCTGGAACTTCGATAATACTTCCCTACTATCATTTCCTAAACTTGGGCCTTGACCTGGCCCAGAACCTAATCCAACACTATTAGTTGATCCACCGCCATACCCACCACTCAACCGAAGATCCCCCTTGCTATCGATCATACGTACAAAATCTCCAATATCGTCATCGATATACAATCCACTCAACGGGTTGACTGAACTCGTCAGACCTGCACTGGTACCAAGCATGCTTTGGTCAATGTTGGCTTGTAAGATACTTTGCCTAACACTAGTATTAGAAAACCTTCTTGATGCTCTTGATCCAAATGACGATGAGAATCTTGGTGTACCAGTGATTTCATTCCCATCATCATGACCAATGAAATTCGATCCATGTGACGATGGGATCGACCTGGCGATACTCATAGGATTCGAACTATTCACTATTGGGATCGCATGACCTTGTGATCCTGATCCCCCAGTCGCCATACTCGTACTACCTGTACTGGTACCAGTGGTACCTCCAGAAACACCAGTATTGGAAGAAACACTACCCCTAGGGTTTCTAAGCATTGCAACTAACGAAGCATTAGAAGTGGATCTGTTGCTGGTTATAGAAATTCTTCTTTCTAAAGACGATGGACCAAACGATTGGTTTGAATTTGAATTTGGTGGTTGTGGAGGTGGTGAATTCCCAATTGATCCACCTTTAAAAGGTTGAATCCCTGGTCTTAATGGTCTCTTTGGTGAATCATCTCTTCTATCTTTATCTTTATCCTTCTCCTTTCTTTCCTTCTTATATTCTGAATCCATTGTTCCTTCTAATTCTTCATTATTTGAATCCAGTCTATCATCGATATTACTGGCATAAGATACTTGACGTCTCATGTCTCTATCTCTTTCTCTTTCTCTTTCTCTATCCCTATCCATACTACCATACCTTTGAATATCTTCTCTTGTCTCAATGCTAATTGATCTGGAATCAATCGGATCAACCAAATCATTTCCTGAAACAGGCTGAAAAAACATTTGATGATCCAAGATTTTAAAATTCCAATGTTTCCTATAAACTACCGATACTTTCAAACTACCCAACGTGGTTTGAATAGGTTGGAAATGACGCTCTATTAAATGTGATTCATCAAATTTCCCAATTGGTGTAATAGGTTTCGATAATCCAATTCTACCTTTGGAACTAATTGTTTGTTTACCATCAAACACTTTATTAATTAATTTCAATTCCTCGTCACTGGTGAAATTCGAACTTGACCCTGATCCTGACCCAAATCCCGAACTTGAACCTAACCTCGCCTCTTCGACTCTCTTTTTATTCTGTACTTTCAAACTTCTTTTGAGTTTCTCACCAGGCATTAATCTTGTGAATCCGTAAAGACTTCTAAATAAAATAATAGCTTGTTTGTAAATCAACGGTAATTCATCGATTATTGATCCACTGACTTCATTATGATCGAATTCAATTAACCATCTCTCAATCACAATTTCATTCTTCTTATTAATTCTTCCACTTTTAATAACTGGCAAATTATTCCCATTTTCATCAACCAAAACTAATGAATTCTTATTATTAAATTTTCTTAAATCTATCATAGTTTCAATAATCATAGGCGATAAATTACTAGTATCATTAGTCTTCCAAAGTTTCAAATCTTCCTTAATATTACCTGATGGTAAAAGTATATTAAACCATTTATTTATCCTTATATCTTGTTGCTGTGGCTGTGTCTGCGTCTGTATTTTCCCATCACCATCTGAACCATCTTCATTCGTACGTGATGATATAACGATAGAAACCAATTTAACAAAAAAATTCTGTACAACTTGAGTTAATTTTGCATTCTGTTTTTTTAAATATGGATCAAGATGTTTTGGATCTATATCTCTGACTCCTGGTGATACCATCTTCTCCCAAACTATTGAATATTCGTCAATATATCTATAAATATAAATAAAAAATAAGTATATTTACTTACTTTTAGTAGAACCAATTATTAAAAAATGTAAATGGAACTATCAAACGGAGGGGGTTTTGATACAACCCAACTAAAATAAACAGTGATAACCGTAGTAAATAGACTTTAATCAGTTAATTCAAACTATTTATAACCCTTATTATACTCTATGTCCCCTACTAGTATAGAATAAACCTGATATATGAATCAATTAAAATCACTAAAGCTAATTAGTAATAAAAATGATATTGTTTTTAAAATGACTAGTTTATCTAAATCCCTAGTCACGATATTAACGATCTTTATCAATTGCGAAAGTCAAGTGACTTTCACTTGTGAAAAAACCAAATGATTGAGAATATTCGATGCAGAGAATGTTACGCATAACCACAGTTACTAACAGAGTTAACTAGTTTACTACATTTAAAAGAAAGTATATGGAAAGCTGGATTATTTATTATTTATGTGGGATTTAAAGGGTTTGGTTAATTTGGTCCCAATTTATGGTTTGTGGAGATAACAAAATAGCTCTTTTAATTGCTCTTTTACCACCATCTGATAAATAAGCTTTAGACATATCTATTGAACTTAATTTTGCTTCTTTTAAAGTAGCTATTGATAAAGCCATTTTAGAATTTATGTGTTTCCAAACATTATAATCGTTCGGGAATAATAATGCATTTTTCTCCCAAATTCTTAAACTCTTCTTACCTAATTTTTTTTCAATCTCTTCAAGTAATTTGGGCACTAATTTGAATGAATCTTTAAGTATCTCAGTCAATGATAATTTAACTAGTTCTTCCTTGATAGCTGGTAAGTAATCGGATAATTCATCTTTCAAAGATATAGCACCTAAAGTCAAAACAATCGATAAACTAGATCCATTCTCTTCAATAAATGTGAATAATTGGTCTAATGATGCTTGTTTGGTATCTTCCGTACCAAACCCATTCAAAACTTTTGCAGTCAATGTCACTAAAGTTTGGGAATCATTATACTCATTCAAAATGTTTTTTAATTGGTCGATCGATTTGACCATTTCATTTTGGAAGAAATATGAAATACATATCGTGACCCTGCAAGATAACAAGAATCTCTTATGTAACTCATTATCCTCTTCACATAAAGCCAAAACCATTTCACTCTCCTCGATGGCCCTTTCATAGTTTGAAGTGGATAAGTAAATTCTCGATACTTGACATTTAACACCTAAAAATTCATTCAACACTTTTTCACTTTCGTCTTCCTCGTATTTGGATTCTAACAACGATACTAATTTTTCACCAATTTCCAAACTAGCATTGAAATTCTTACAACGTTCCGAAATCGTCAAAGCTACCTTCAAACCAAGTATATCATTCGGATAAAACTTCAAGTAATTCTGTATAGCGAAATTACCAATACTGAATTCCTGAGCAGTCTCAATATCCCTTGGATCACTATTGGTTTCCAGATCAATTATACGTTTATCAATCACGTTCAAAGCGTAAAGCAATTGAGCCAAGGGTGAACGACCATTAGACAAGATATAAGCGTGAGTGAACAAGTTATACGCTTTATCAAACTCTCCATTGATCTTAGCAGTCAACGCATGACCCAACCAAGGTTGGGATTGTTCCGGCGCAACGGATTGGGATCTTACATATGCCTCTTGTGCTAGTTCTGTGTCACCGTATTTCAAATACAATGCAGCCAAGTTATTCCATATATCACCATCACGAGATTCGAGTGATATAGCTTTGATGAAACAATGTTGAGCTATCTTGGGGTTGTTATGTGAATATGCGTTACCTAATGAAATCCAAAAGCTAGCGTTTTTGCCTTCTAATTGAATTGCCCTTTTCAATATTTTAATGGAAGACTCAATGTACTTGGGATTATTAGTTAAAGTATACGCTTCGTAGTAGGCAAGCCCTAGATTATAGTAGTTGATTGACCTTATATAACGTCCTTGGTTAGGGAACAAGTTGATTGAGTTCTTGCATGATAAGATTATGAATCCTGAAATACTCTCGATTATTTTACCTGATTCGAAGTATTCGATACACTTGGTTAAATCAATTGATCCGTCAATTTCATTCAATTCATCTAATATTGGATCTTGTGAAATTTTTACATCGACATCAACAGCTTTGAAAATTTCAGTGACTTCAAGTACTGGTAAACTACCCAAATCATCTTGAATTTTCAAAAATATTTCTAAACTCTTGTTTAAACTGATCCATAATGATTGAGATTTATAATTAATCTTACTACCATCTCTAATCAACCTGATATTCTCAACATTAATATCCTTAATCTTTCTGAAATACCCACCATCCATAAGTTTCTGAATATACTCTAAATTACATTGGAAAATAGCATTTACAATACACTCCTCATTTGGTTGGATCACCAACGCTTTATTCAAGTACTCGATACCAGCTTCATACTCCTTCGTATCACACAACACTTTCCCTAATAGGTAGATAACCATCCATGAACCGGGATTAATAGACAATGCCCTTTCGAAAACTCTTTTGGCGGCATCGAGTCTCCCACAATTATAGTAAGCTTCACCTAACCCGACCCAACACTCGAAATCCATCGAGGCCATTCTCAAAGCAGTTTGAAACCATTCCACCGCTTTAGCATCATCTTGTCTATTTAAAGCTGAACATCCTAAAACCCTATATGGCCAAGACTTATCATTTTCAACACTTAATGAACGACGAGAAATCTCAGTTTCAACGATTTTAACACATAAGATCTCTGCAACTTCCCACTCATTCTTGCTTGTCATATCTTCAACCAAGTACCTAGCAGATACCACTTGTGTGACATCTAATTCGAAAGCCTTGTAAAAACATTTATTCGCTCTGACCTTATCGTTATGATGATTAATATATATCTCACCGAGTAAAGTGTATGAAGGTGCATAATTTTTAAACTCCTTTAAAGATTGAATTAAAAATTCATAAGCTTTATTTATATCTTGGTAATTCTCCATCATATAACTTTTAGCTAATCTCCAATTAACTTTTGCTCGTAATTCACAACTTTGATTATCTAACCCTTTAATCTTATCTAAAGCCGATAATAAATGTTCATTACCTACCGAATTATTACCTAATTGAACCTCACATAACCCTAATTCAACCAAAATATCAGGTTCATCAGGGAACTCCTTATAAACCAAACTCAACAACTCATGAGCAACTTCGAGGTTCCCCTTCTCCATCATAATCAACCCTTTCCCAATCCTAGCTCTCTTGTTCTTTGGATTCCCAACCAAAATCTTCTCATACAATTCTAATGCACGAGAGAAATTTTTAGGTGCTTCATGGTAAGTGTACACCACGGCAAGTGAACAGATTATATCTTCACGAGAATTCAGTAAATTGGCACTAATACTCCTTTGCATATCCGCCAACATACGGACCCCATTCTTACACCTTTCTGAAGCATGGACGTATTCTCTTAAATAGATGTAGTAATTGATTATGATTCTATTCGCTAAGATTGAACTTGAACATCTTTCAAACCCATCAAGCATATACGAAAGGACTTGGTCTGGTGGTAATTTCGATGATATTAGTTCGTCCTCGTCGTCATTAATCAATGATGGATCTATAACCACTTCTTCGTCATCCTCTTCATCTTCATCTTCATCTTCATCTTCATCTTCATCTTCATCTTCATCTTCATCATCCTTCTTATCGTCTGATTTCTTAACATTCTTCTCGGAATCAATCAGTTTCAAAGAAACCAGTTCAAGCACAGACTTATCAAATGGTGAAAACTCACTATTCAAAAACCCATAAAATAGTATACCCAACCCATCTTTACTGAAATTCTTGATCACGAAAACAACCTCATCTTTATCCAAATCATGGAAATTCTTGGTATCAAGTAAATCAAAATACAATGTCCAAACGAATAAACTTGGGATACGAATAACTACCAAATCTTCCACCATCAGCTTAACCAAATCATAATGTTTCGATTTCTCCAGTTCAGGAGCGGTAGATAACACTTCATACTTATACTTCAAATATTTCTCTTGATACTCGACCCTTAAATCTGAATCATCACAAATATTCAAAAATTGTTCGAAATATTCGCTTAATTCTGAATTCTCGTACACTGGCCATAACAAGTTATTCAAGATTTGCTTATGTTCAAAATTAAGTTGTTTAGGTAATCTCAACCTTTCCTTAAAACTAATCTGTGCAATAAGATCGGACTCCTTCTTAACCAATAAATCAATCAAATTCTTCAAATTTGTATCCCCCTTCCCAAACTTACTCCCTGCCAAATCATAAAGTTCAGTACCTGGGATGATACTCTTCAAATAAACCTCCTTCAACAAAAGATTCTCGTTAAGTTTGTGAGCGAACAAATAATCACTGGAATCACCAAAAATTTCAGTCAATGGTTTACCTTGATCGATCAACCTCCTCAAATACCCAGCAAAAATCTTGAAATACAACTCATAATCCTTACCAGTCCTGACTATTTGGAAGTACCCTCTCCAACCTAATAAATTATCTGGATCTATCGATATAGCCTTCTCAAACGCTTTAACTGCATCATCATACTGTTTTAAAAGTTGGTGTGATTTCCCTCTGAATATATACGCCAAGTAATTGCCCTTGTCGGCCTCTAACACGTCTTCCACGTACTCCAACGCCAACTCGGGATCATTACTCTCAATTGCACCTTTGGCAAGCTTCAAATAATGTTTAGCAGTAGACATAGCCACAAGTGTTTAAGTGTCTAAAAGCTCTGTACAATTTTACTTCGCAGTATTTTTGCATTTTTGCTCAGATCCTGGTGTACACAACTTGGCCTCGCATTGTGAAAAAAAAGAGACCCAGGAAGAAAAAAAAAATTTCGTGAAGATCATCATCACAGTTAAGGGGGACTACCACTACAAAGAAAACTGTAAATAGACATACCGAAATGAGTGCAGTAGTTCCACCTGCAGCAGAGGGCCAGTCGCCCTTGAGTAACTTGTTGACTATGGTAGCAAAGACGCATCTTGGAGAAGTCTCAGCGATTATTATATCGACTTTGATCTCACACGGCAGACTTACCGCTATGGATATCAGTAAAAGATCCAAAGTTCCAATTAAATTGGTTAAAAGCACATTGGTGTCACTTATCCAGTTGAATTGTGTGTTGTATTGGCAGGATGGACCTAAAGTTGAATACCAATTTCAGGAAACTGGATTATTGATGTTTTTACATAGTGGAGAAATTATAAATTATATTAAAGATAAATATGATGAAGATAGTACAGAAATTATTCAAAATTTAATACAGATGGGTAACATCACTATCTCCGATTACTTCAAGAACCTCAATGAAGATGAATCATACTCCAAGAATATGAAATTGGTTAAATTGTACAGTGATGGATGGATTAAAATACTACAACCACACGATTACAACCCCATCGAAGATTTATGGAACCAAATTTTCAACGATACATCTAAAAGAGTTCCAAGATTAGCCACCACCAGTGAAGTTAAAAGGGTTGCAGAAATTAGAGAAATATCAAAGGGGAAATTAAGTGAATTAATGGATCATTTACCAAGTAGTTTAAAAATTTTCCTGACTGACAAAGGTGCTAAATTCTTGAATGAAAAATTAACTATATCCTTCAACTACAAGAGATTCGAGAAACATTTAAGATCTAAAGCATTTATTGGATTATGTGAATCTAGAATTGGGATTATTAGTGCACAAGTGTATAAAGTCGTTTTAGAATTAGTTGAAAGACAGCTGCCTGATACTAAACCATATTTATTAAATATTGATGGATTAATTTCCAATCCGGAAGAAAAACAAATGTATTTAGATGGGATTGAAAATAAATTAATCGATAATAAATCAATTGTCGTGAAAGTTCACGATATCAGTAAGAGATTACCAAAATATCTTGATTTAAGAAATACTGTTTTAACTCATAATTTTATAAAACCAACAACCAATATAAAGGAACGTAAAAGAGTTGTTAGTTTCAGTGAAGTTGAAAAATCATTAAATGAACCTAAAAGGTTTAAAGTAAAACAAGAAAATGGTAATGATCAACATCTGTTTGAGAATCCAAATGATGATGATGGTGAAAGTGATGATGAAAGTGATTTTATCAAACCAAATAAATTAACTGCTACATCATTTACCTTACCTGATAATAATACTGATAATTCATCACCACATTCCACTTCATTAGTTATCCATCATTTAAAACTACTATCATTTTCCACCAAGATCCCATTTTTAATGGAAAATGGGAATGGTACATATACTATACCATATTACAAATTAAATGAAATGGTTAAAGAATATACATATGATGAATTAATTAAAAAGACTTTAGGATTGGAATCATTAAAGATTTTAAGATGTATTAAAGTATTTAAATTAGTTGATGAAAAGACCGTTTCAAATAATGTTTTATTAAAGGAGAAAATTGTACGTAATGAAATTTACAAATTAGTTAAATTAAACATACTTGAAATTCAAGAAATTCCAAGGAGTAATGATAGAGCAGCACTGAAAACTTTTTTCACATTCAGGTATAAAGAGGAATCCAATTTCAATTTTTTGAAAAATTCTTTACTTTTCAATATGGCTAATATTTACCATAATATCGAAGATTTCAAACAAAATTTTAAAAGTTTGTTAGATAAATGTGAAAGAGAGGATGTTAAAGGAAATGAAGAAGAATTATTATTAGATTCTGAATTAAGAAGTTTAAATCAATTACAGACTAGGGAAATTCAAAATATTGGGAAATTAAATAGATTGTTATCTTTGTATGATATTTTTAATTAGAATAAGTTTTTTTTTTGTTGTGTTTTTTTTTAAAGTCCCCTTTAACCTCTTTCTACCTTGTATTTGTATTTCGTATTTTAAAACTTCGTGTAAAATAATGTTTTCATCTCGGGTAAGGCACTAAACAGTGGACTTGACGACGGACGGATATGTGACATTATAACACATTGACGCATAGAAGGTAGACGATAATGCATAAAGAAAAATATCTAAAAACAAGGGGTACAATAGTTACGAGGTAAACGATAGATGAAATAATAGATCAATGGAGATAAGTAGTGATACATTTAAATAGATTAAACTTTTATTAATTATTAAATTTGAATAAAATATATATAAATATTTTAAAATTTGTCATACCGATTTATATATTCGTTGATTATATTATTATATTTTTTTTTAGTTCTTTTTTTATGTTTTTTGATGTTTTTTTAATTTCTATATTTAGTGTAAAAAAATAATTTTAGAAATTAAATTTAAGCATCAGCATCTTGACCTGGGTTACAAGTTTCATAATTTAAAATTTTGAAAAGTTTCCAGATTGAGAAAGCCATAACTGAACCTAAGATTGGACCAACCCAATAAATCCAATGATATGTTGGGAAAGATTTAGCAGCAACACAAGGACCGAAAGTTCTTGCAGGGTTTAAACCAGCACCAGTGAAATAAACACAGATTAAATGTCCCAAGAATAATGACATACCAATAACAAATGGAGCCATGAAGGTAGCTCTATGTTTTTCAACAGCCATGAATAAAACAGTGATACATAAAAGACAAGTACCAAAAGCTTCTAAAAAGACACCTCTTGATTTGGAACAACCACCACCTAAACCATTAGTGAAAGCAATTGGACCTGGGGTCATAGCTGAAGCAGCACCAGCAGCAGCCATACCACCAATCATTTGAGCAAGCATCATGATAGCACCTCTAATTGGAGGGACAGCACCAGCTAAAACTAAAGTTAAAGTAACAGCAGGATTTAAATTACCACCTGAAACTCTAAAGAATAAGAAAACACCAACCATAACACCAAAACCAAAACCTAAAGAAATCATAATTAATTGACCTGGATCTGAACCAACAGTTGGAATATTTGGATCTTGATTAGCAATTTGAGCAATAACGAATGCAACCCATAAAAAGATAAAAGTACCAAAAAATTCACCCAAGAAAGCAATTAAATGATTCTTCATTGGAGAACCTGAATTTATAGTATCTCTTGGTTCATAAGTTTCAATTGGTTGTTGAGATTCTGGATCAATTTCTGCAGTAGTCATTGTATTAATTTAAAATATATTAGTTTATAAAAAATTATTTAGAATATAATATAAAATTATTAAAAAAAATTGGGCGAAGAGAGTTGTATTTAAACTAATGGGAGTAAGGGTTTTCTGAAACCAAAAAAAAAAAGAAAATTTCTTTTTGTCTCATAAAAGGTAAATAAAACGGGTAGAAAAAAAGCATTCAACAGACAATTAGGTTAAATTGTAAAAAGAGGTTAGCTGGTTATGAATATGGTTTAACGTAAGGGATAAATTTATGACTAAACTAAAATAATTTTTGCTCTTTTTTTTGCTGTTTTAACTATTTTAGCTGGGTTTTTAACTCTTTCCTATTGTTCTTTGTTATTTTCAAATTTACAGGTTTGCTATTTTAATACATTATACATTTTTAAAGAGACTTTCCCTCTATTTAAGAAATTACTTCATAATTCCTTTGTTAATAATATTACCTTATTTAGTAATATAGAAGGATAAAAAAAGATTCTCTCTTTCGCTGGGTAAATTTGGGCTTAAATTTTGAGATGAGATGAGGTCAACTTAATTTGGATAATATGAAAACATATTACTTGGGAAACTCACTTCAGCCCATTAACTTAAGGGTAATTATCAACGAATGACGCAACTATAAAGAGTAAAGAATAAATAGAAGGATAATTGAAAAGAATAATAGAAGGGTAAACAAAAAAGGTAAATTGCAAAACAGGGCATTTACACTGAAATCTGTTTAATATTTGAGAATACCTTTTAACTTTCTATACATAATAATACATCCTCTCACAGCCTCTGTTTATTGGGGATTAAATAATTTTTAATATTGTTAATAATATTCTATATTTAAAAACTTATTATAAAGTTTTATTAGCTATAATTTACGAATTTTTGGTTTGCAAATGCAAAGAACATTTGAAGCAATTGGATTTTCCTTTTAAATTAGGTGTCTTGTTTCAAACGCAAATTAGTACTAATACAAAATAAGGTGAAATAACACAATTAATACAGAAATAGGATAGAAATAAGACAATTGTTGCATAAAACTTTATATGCTTATAGTTTATTAACATGGAATAGCATATTTAAACATAATAAAACATTTTTAAACCCCATATAAATGAAATTTTATACTACTATAATTTTTACTATTATTTAAAAAGAATTTCATCATCATAATTTCTAAAATTAAATTTTAAATCTCTTTTTGCATTTGCCATTTGATCAATTTTTAAAAAATAATTTAATGATTTTGATTTGCTTCCGAAGTTTGTGGCGGATTTACAGTTTAAGTTAAATGGTTTAAATCGTTTATTATAATAAGATTGTGACCTTCTTGTAACAAAAAGTTTAATATGTCTAAAATTAACTATAACTCAAACTTTTGAAAATTTCATATTATATTCAATGTATACGTATCCATAAGGGGGTACAATTTATAACCAATTATTTTTAACAACAATCACAAAAACAATTGTACTTTATAGTTAGTTAAAAGATATTAAAATCAAATGACACCGTGTGAGATGACCACAGGGACAAAAATTATTTATGTCTGTGAAGGGACATTAACATGTATTATTTTATTGCTCTTTATTGTTTCCTTCTATTGATCCTCGTTTTTATTTCCCTTTACCTTCTTTCCTTCCTTTCTTCCCTTCCCTTCTCTTCTCTTCTCTTTATTAACGAAACTTTACCTCTGAACTTGACGAAACTCTAAACCTTACCTTTATAGTTATGAAACGATGTTTAAACCTAACGGTGAGAATAGAAGAACTACAAGAAATTAAAGAGAGAAAGAAGCAAATTCAATAGATCGTATTGTAATGAAAAGGATTGCGTCAATATTATTACAACTTTCAAAGCCGATCGTATATACTTATTAATTATAATTAATTTGATAAAACATGCAAGTAGATCCGCTTTTTAATGTCTAGATCTTTATATTTAGTTAATTCTTAATTAGAATACAATGTTTCTATTGCATCTAAACGCATCTGATAAAATATGTAATTGACTACGTGTATTTACAAATGATTTGTATATTTTTATTAATTACATCTTTGAATTTAATGGTTATTGAAATTGCTGATAAGATAGTTGTAAAGAAATGTGAATTTTGCTTATAGAAATCACAATTTTTAGTGAAATTTTGATCATTCTCTTCTAACTCTAATTCTTTGGTTAGTTGACCCGGTTTCTTCTATTAGTTATCTATGAAATTTACTTAAAGTTAATTCTAGGTTTTCAGATCAATTAATAACTACTTCACAAAGCCTAATAACAACAGTATATCAACTTTATATCATTTTAATATTTTCGTTTAATTTGCACGTGTCATATCACGTGTATGTGAATCGATTCAAAAGATCCAAAAAATTGAGCATCCATAATTATAATACCACAACATTAAATAAAATATGGATAAAGATAAAAAAATAGATTTATTTCGATCTAATCGAATACTAAAGAAAGATGAATCCAGTAAACTAATGAAACAAGCTGACGAGATCATTGATTGGATAGATAGTTTGAAAGATCGATATGAACACAGATTAAAAGAAGAAAATGATGAAATTATAAATTTTGAAAAAAATTATAAAATTGAACAATTAAGGAAGAAATATAGGGAAAAAATATATGAATTTGATATTGATATTGAAGAAATCGAAAGGATGGAAAGAGAGGAAGAAGAAAAGATAAGGAAAGAATATGAAGATTCAATTGATGAAGAAGAATTAGTTGATGAGAATAATAAAGATAACTTTTCTGAAGTTGAAGACGAGGAAGTAGATCTGGAAATTCTGGAAAATGAAGAAGATCAAGAAGAAGAATCTGATTCGGATGAGGTAGAGAGACCAACAATTGGTGGAAAATATCCTCGTAAAGGTCCAAATTATCATATAAATCCAATTCAAAATCAAGAAGACCAGGAAGACCAGGAAGAACAGGAAGAACAGGAAGAAGTAGAGGAAGAACAAATAAATGAAGTAACTCATGAATTCAATCACAATTATGACCTCGACAATTCCTTATTCGGTGACATGGTAGATCCTGAAATGCATGAAACAATTCAAGATTTAGTTCAAGAAAATTATGATATGCAAATTTCTAATGATTTATTAAATCTAGCTGAAACAGTTATAAAAAATTCTAATATTGATGAAATTTCAAGTTTTCAACCCGAAGAAGATATTTATCATGATTCTGAGAATCTTGATTATTCTGAAGTTGTTGAACCTGTTAAAGAGATATCAGAGGAAGATGAACAGGTAGAGGAACATGTAGAAGAACAGGTAGAGAAACCTCAAGTCGAAGAATCAAATATCGTTGAAGAATCGATAGGAGAAGAATCGAACGAGGAAGAATTAAATGATGAAGTATCTGCTCCAGTTCCTGAAACTTTTGAATATAAAGAAGATGAAATAAAATCAGAAGAACATTTTGATGACGATAAAGAAGATGACGATAAAGAAGATGACGATAAAGAAGAAGTCCATAAAGAAGATGAAGCAGTAGCTGAAATAGAACCAGTTATATCAGATGAAGTAGAGATGGAAAAAAGTGAACTTGACCAAACTCAACCTGAAAAAGTTGAAGAAGTGGGAGAAGTGGAAGAAGATTCAGACTCAGACTCAGATGATGGATTTCCTAAATTTAAAACAGTTAAAAAAGAAGAACCAGAAGATATGATTTCAAGATTAGAATTTTTTGAAGAAAAATATGGGATTCATTTAAAAGTTCGTAAAAATTTACAAGTTGAATTAGGATTTGAACCAATGAATAAATTTAAAGAAGTTATTAAAATTCCTTTAATTCAACAATTACCTTCTGATTATGAATCTGAATCTGAACCAGAAGGTGAACCTGCAGTTGAACCAGAAGTTGAAGTTGAATCAGAAGTTGAAGGACCTCAAGATGAAATTGAAGTTCAGGAAGAACATATGGATATTCAAGATAAAGAAGATGCAAATAATAAATCAGATTCAGAACTTTATGAACCACAATCTCCCGATAGTGGAATATCGTTCTCCCTGTCAGATGAATTAGCTCCATATCCAGGCTTCATATCCGAAGACACGTTAGTTGAATCACATGAAGGTGAAGGGGAAGGTGAAGTTGAAGAACCAGAACCAGAACCAGTTGAAACTATTGTTGATCCAGAAGTACCAGTGATGGAAGAAGTGGAAGTAGAACACATTGAAGATAATGGTGAGATTATTGTTCCTCCGCTCGATGAAATCAATACATCCATTCAAGTTCCAAGTGATCCAATCTTACCTGATTTGGAAACAGTTGATACTTCAATAATCCTTAATGATGAACCGAAAATCCCTTCACTTGAAGGTATGGATACGATTAATGAAACTTTTGAACCTGTTGATGTCACTATTCCTTCCTTAGATGATTTGAATAGTTCGATTGTTGTTCCTGAAGTTGATAAGCCGTTCCTTGATGGATTAAATAATTCCGTTGATATACTTCAAGACGTTGAGGAAGAGGAAGAGGAAGAACCAGAAGAAGAAGAACCAGAAGTGGAAATAAATAAATCTATGAATGAAATAATAGATGATTTAACTCAAGATATGGATGTTGAAGAAGTAGAAGAAATTGAACCAAAATTCATTGAATATGAAAATAATATGGAAATAGAAATAGATACCAATGAAATCATCCATCCAACATCAACGATTGAACCCGACCAAGACCAAGACCAAGAACCGGAGCCAGAACCAATAGTCGTCAAGCAATCAGAAAAACCATTACTACTTGAAAGACTCGAGTCTGCACCACCTGAGACAATCGACACGATAGTTCCAACATCTATTAGTGAACCAGGATCAGTTGAACCAGAACAATTACAAGAACTAGATGAGAGTGACGATGAAGTAGCTGTCACGCCAACGGAATTGACGTTCCCAGAGGAATTGGAACCGGATTTGTCGTATGAGGATAAATTCGAGGTTACTGAAGAGATTAACGATGGTGAAGAAATCATTGAGTATAGAGAGAAGAGGAGGTTGGAAGATGATTTAGAGGAGGTGGGTGATAAGAGAAGGAAGTTTAATCCGTTGTCTTGGATTTCTCTGATTTTTGGTAGAAAGTCTGGCTTAGAGGAGGAAGATAAGATTGTCGAAGAACCAGTAATTGAAGAACCCGAAGTGCAAGAAACTACAGTTGAAGTACAAGAAGAAGAACCTGTAGTTGAATCTGTTACTGGAGAACAACTTGAAGAAGAACTTGTCGAAGAACCTGCAGTTGAAGAACCTACAGTTGAAGAACCTACAGTGTATGAATCTGTTGAAGAAGATGCACTTGAAGAGCCTACGATTGAAGAATCCGTCGAAGCGCCAGTAGTTATTGAAATCGACGAAGTTGAAAAACCTGAAGACGTTCATATGGAAGACGTTCAAGAAGTTCAAGTCGAAGAAGATGAAGAAATTCAAGAAACTGAAGAAACTATAAATGAAAAAGAAGAAGATAAAGATATGGAAACCTTGGAAACAAAGATCGATGCTATTGAAGAACCAAGTAATTTAGAAACTGAATTTCAATCTGAAACTTCTTCAAATGAAGGTAAAGTCAAAAGATCAAGCATTTTCAATCCATTTAAATGGTTGTCAATGGTTAGTGAATCTAATGATTCAAGTATTAATGAAACTGTTGGCGATGAAATTATCGATGAAGCAATTGAAGAATTAGAGAATTCGGCAAATGAAGATGAAATAGAAGTTGAAAATGAAAAAGTTGAAGAATCAAAAGAAATAGAAGACATGGACGGAGAGGAAGAAAAGGAAGAAGTAGAAGATAAAGAAGAAGATAAAGTGGAAGAAAATTTGGTACAAGAAACCTTAGAATCTACTGGAAATGATAGATCAGAAAACAAAGTTGGAGAAACTTTAGTTGATGAAGAAGCAGAAGATGAATTAGAACTGAAACCTGCGGAAGTAGTTGAAGTATTAAAAGAAGTGGTTAAGGAAGAAGTCCAAGAAGAAATTAAGGATGAAAAGGAAGAAGATAAAGAAGAAAAGGAACAAAAGGAACAAAAGGAAGAAATTAAACCTAAAACCAAATCTAAAAAAGAACCATTCCGTAAATCAATGAAAGTTAAAGGTCTTAATTTTTATGTTGATGAAATTTTACCACAACATTCATTACGCGATGGTCATAATTTTAGTAAAGGTGAAGTTAATGTTAAACTTCCAATTGAAAACCTTCCAATAAATGAAAAACCTAAACCTAAACCTAAACCATATACCGGTAGACCAAGGGGTAGACCTAAATCCAACAAATCTAAAAATAAACCTACAAAGGCACCAGAAGATTTAAAAGTTGATGAGACACAACAATTAGGTAATTCACCACGTAAAGGTAGACCAAGATCAAAAAAATCTTTAAATTCTAATGAATCAGTTTCAATTTCAAAACCAAATTCATCATCATCAAATGATTTATCATCTCCGACCACTGAAGAACCAAATTTATCTTCTAGAACAAGATCAAAATCTCCATTAAAGGAAAGTATGAGAAAGATAATAACTGATAATACCCCAATTGAACAACGTAAAACACGTAAAAGGAAATCAAATAATTATGCAGAAATTCAAGAAGAACAAAATTCAAGAGGTAGACCACGTAAACGGTCCTAATGGTTCAATGACATAAATAATTAATTTGTAAATATAGGAAATAAATACTTTGATATATATATACTCTATTTACAAGATTGAAATGCACAACCATACAAAAAAAGGATACCTTATTAGGTATAAATGATATGAATAAATAAATGATAAATAAATGATAAATAAATATGTGGAAAATTAAAGGTGACAATTTAAACAACATGACCCATTAAGAATTCAAAAGTTCCAAAAAATACCATATTGACGATAAATGATCTAGTAACAGAAATACCTAAACCTCTATATAATTCTCTCTTTATACGAATTTTCCTTTTAGGTAAAGGAGTTGGTTCTAATCCATCACTTTTACGGAAGATATTTTGTATTATATCTTTTTGAATTAATGATTTTGTTGTATCGATTGGAAAAACTAAAGCCCAACAAGTTATACCTGAAAATCCACCAGCTAAAACAATTGCAATTGGGGATGTACTAGTGGAATAATTTGAATTAATAATATAATTCATTGAAAATTTTAACGTTTCATAAATAGAATAATAGATACCTGAAGACAATGAATCTCTTAAAACATGATATTTGAACCCAGAATATAAACCAAAAATTCCTTCATATTTTATAATTTTTTTAAAAGTTGCAATTGTTGAAGCTTTACTTAACTTTTTATGATGAGTTGATTCCCTTTCAACTAATGTTGAAATTTGTGAAAATACTTTTGTGAATTCAAATGGTGATGCAAAAAGTGAAACCCCGGCACCTGCGACCATCCCAGAAGTAAAACAAACTGGTATATTTTTAATCATTGGATGAGTTTCATCTTCATCACCATCATTCCAACTATATATCAAGTCATGAGAAAATGGTTTGATATAAGTGAACAATGAAACATTAATAGACTTGGAAAATGAAGTTGAAATTAATGGGGCCCAAATACCTCTGAAAAACCCTCTAAATCCTTCATTCCTAAAAGTTTTAGCGGCACAATCAAAATAACTCGTGAATTCCTTGTGCGTTTGCATCCTTGTCTTGACGGTATCCATTGGGAATCCAATGGTTGTACCAAGGAATGATGATCCATAAGCAATTATTGTAGATCGGTAGGGTTTCAAAGATTCCGGGAAAATATGAACAGCATTTTTGTAGTCTAATTGACCTGTTATAGCGGGTATCCCACCAGATTGTGATTGTATATCTTTCAGTTTAACTGACATTTCATATGTTGTGTATTATATTGTTTTTTTCTGTCCAATTTTTTTTTTTTTTTTTTGGTTGAAGTGAAGAGTACAAACCTTTCCTTTTCTTAACCACGTTGGTATTTGAATGTATGTAAAACTAAGCTATTAAAACCTGAAAACTCAGAAGTTGAGTGATAAGTCTTTTTGATGCTGAGCAAATGTATGTATATACGTGGTGAAAGGTGGAAGAATAACGTTTATTTAACTACGAAATTATCGTTAAACCAAGTTGTAAATCTAAAAGATAAGGATGGAATTTTTTCTCACATCTCAAGAAGATCTCAAAAATATCATGTCAGAGAGACAGCAGAGATAATTCTCGCTTAATGTATTTAACTATGTACAGAATATTAAATAATTGTCACCTAACCAGGCTAAAAATTCAATTATTACCAATTCAATATGTGTGTATTATTATAGTTCACAGTTGAACTACCCTTTTTATATATCTTTTTTTTTTATTTTTATGTATTATATAACCTTAAATCGTCTTATGTAAGGCATTACGTAACCAAAGGTAATGATACCTAATAACCCTTTCTTTTAGCATCCACAATTTTTTGCATAAGTGCATTAAATTCGACTCTAAAAGTACGTCTCCACCACTCTCTCTTCTTTTGTTTCCTATATTTAGCAGGTCTAATATATCTTCTTTGAGCTTTTACTAAACTTCTGAGTCTATTAGTTGATAAAATTGTTCTCAATCCAGAGAAACCAGCTACTAAATTTCCATTCAGAACATTTGTAGTTCTACCAGCGTTTGGTCCAGTAATTTTTAATCTTCTTGCTACATCACGAGGGTGCATGAGTTTAGTTTCCGCTTCTTGATTGAAAATCCCTTGTAAATTTGTACCTTCCAATTTTTTGGTCTTACCGAAAATTTCCAATAATTCTGATTCTTTATTATTAAGTCTTAATGGTGTTGTGGTGAAAGATCTGAATGTTGATCTACCAATCATCGATATTGGGGATCTCATCATTGTATTATTCATCATTGATGATTTAAGAAATTGAAATCCAATCATAATGGAGTTTTAAATCTCTTACACTGTGTTTTTCTCAATGGAAAAAAAAAATTGAGAAAAAATGAGAAAATTTTACAGTGTGACGACACGCCAAAAACTGCGACAGCTGGCGGATGTCGCATGTTTTGTCCTGCAGTGAGAAAAGGGATAACAAAAAATATACCATTAGCCATATTCACTATATCACAGGTATAGTAATTATTTTTACAACTCAATTGATGTCAGAAACTGTAAATTCTGAAGTATTCGTATGCTATAATATTGGAATATTTAAAATCCCACCAGGAAATATCAGTTTAAGTGAATGGAATGATTACGAATCTCAAATTGTTTGGAGAGGTAGTTTAAGATTAATTGAACAGGAAACTTTTATAGATGATGATCAAGAAGATGATGTAGATTTTGATAAATTAGTACTCCCAATTAATCGAATCAATTTGCGATTGGAATTATTTAATGATTTAAATGGTACTAATAATCTCAATGAAGGTAAATTATGGGGGGTTGTAAATTATAATCCAATAATTGAATTTGAAAATGATAAACTAATAAGAATAAGTAAATCAGGTCAATTAGAAAAAATTAATAGAACTGATTCTTATAGATTATTTAAAATTATTGTTCACACTCCTGATGATGAGAAACGTCAAGTTGCATTAGGCTTAAAAATTCAAGATAAAATTGATGCTTATACATTCATTGAAAGATTACAATCTTATCAAAAATCTTTCCAAAGTTATGTAGAACAATATAATTATGAAATTGATATGATGAAATTAACAAATGATCAAAATAATTTATCTTTAAATGATCTGGTAGATAATATAGATTTAGAGAATAATGAAATGATAGATAATGATAATGAAAATAATATAATAACAACAACTGTTCCAATAGACAGTGATAATGATGACAATGATGAAGATGATGACTTTGGAGATTTTGTGGGTTAAAGTAACGGAAACATAAGAAATATGAAATACGAACTAAGAAATAAGATGATAACAGAAGAGACAATTGTAAACATACAACCTTTTAGATGACTTAAATAGAGATTTAGAAAACAAAAAAAAATCTTTATATATTTATAACCCTTATCCTTTTTTCTTTTGATAGTACATCTTTGGGTGATGTTCCCGAATTTCTTTATTTTTTCTTTTGATAGTACATCTTTTTAATTAATGGGTGATGTTCCCGAATTTCTTTATTTTTATTCTTACTATATTCAAGGTACGCCATATCTTCACCACCTGCTAAACCAGCCAATGATCCAGCAGTTTTAATTGCACTTGATCCTGAGTTTGGAGTTCCAACCCTTCTAGCAAATGTAGTATCGGCATCATCACCGATTTCCAAACCTGCTGCATCTTCATTCTTTAATAACACTTCTTGTAACAATTCTCTTCTCTCTCTTGGACTTGCATAAGCTAAATTTGGAAGACTTTCCATACCATTTAAATGAGTGATAACTTTAAATGCGTAACCTTGATCAACTAAAAATGCTTGTCTTTTAGTGGAATAATACATTTCTTGAGTATCTTTGGAAACTAATGAGTAAAAAAAAGCATTGAAACCTTCATCATTTCTTCTCTTAGCTCTTAAAATTCTACCTAACCTTTGCGCTTCTTGTCTTCTTGAACCATAATGTGATGATATTTGAATTAAACATGTAGCTTCAGGTAAATCAATTGATGTATCACCGACTTTTGATAAGAAAATAGTATTAATTTGATCATTATGTTGAAAATTTTGTAAAATTTTCATTCTTTCTTGTTGCGGTGTTGATCCATAAATAAATGGTTTACCTAATTTCAATGCATATTCTTGTAATGCATAAACATTATCACTGAAAACGATAATTTTATCACCTCTCTTTTCATGATAATGAATTAAAAACTGACATGCTTGGAACTTAGTAGGATTCATAATATACAACAACATTTTCTTCCTTGTATTCTCTCTTAGATATTCTTGATAAAATTCCGCCGTCATAGGACACCAAACTTCAGCACATTGAACATTTGCAATATGTCCCTTTTGTGCTAAATCCATCCAATTAGCTTCATATAATTTAGGTCCAATAAGGAAATTTAAATCATAAATTTTATCATCTTCTCTAACTAATGTTGCAGTTAATCCTAATTTTGAATGTGCTGCAATTGTGGTAACAACTCTTCTAAACATCGCAGCTGGAACGACATGGACTTCATCTAAGATAATAAACCCCCATTCTCTAGAAGTTAAAAAATCCATAACCTTTTGTGAATCATGAGATCTATTACGTGTATTGGCAACCATTGAATAAGTTGAAACAACTAACCCTGCATCAGTTGTAAACATTTCTTTATTTTCTGATGTGAAAACAGCAACACTTTCAGGTTGGATTGTGCTCCATTGTAAAAATTGTTGTCTCCATTGCATAACTGACACTGATGAAGTACATAAAACAATGACTGATTTTCTAATTGTACAAGCAGCTGTGATTCCAACTAAAGTTTTCCCTGCACCACAAGGTAAAACAATGATCCCTGATCTTGCACGTCCATTACCAAACATCTTAGATAAGGATTTTTCTTGATATGGTCTAATTTGAGTTGATGGTTTTAAATCAATTTCTAAATCTGGATTTCTAGCATCATTACGGAAATCATATTCTTCTAAAACTGGGTACTCAATTTCTTGACATCTTCTTTTAACTATTTCAACTGATCCGTTCCCAATTTCAAATGAATGAACAGCATCTTCTTCATCATCATCATCTTTATTCCCTACAACAGAAGCAAAAATATCTTCAGTCTCATCCTTTTTCTCACCTTCTTTTAATTTTTTGGTACCAGGAATAACAACGTCCCCCTGAGGTGCTAAAGATTTAACTAACCCATTAGCGTTCACCGTACTTTCAACATTAATTCTTAATGGTCCTATTTCTGGATCTTTTAATAACATTTGTAATACATCAGCTTGAGCACTTTCAACAAAATATCTATTATTTTTTAAAACTAATTTAACTTTCCCATATGAAACAGTGGCACCTTTAATAAAATTAATAATTGATTCAGCAACTGGTACTTTAGATAATCTATTTAAAACTTGAATAATATCATCAGTTTCTAAACCAACTGAAACTGCCGCATAAAGTGAATATGGTGTAATTTTATATTCATGAATGTGAGATGGTCTTGATACTGGTTCAGCAATAGTGATCAAGAAATCTTGTGCTTGTTCCGCCAATGGTGAAAATGATTCTAATATAATTCTACCATCTTTAGGTGAGATCCATAAAGGTCTTGAAAAATGATCTGGTTTTAATCTTAAATATGAAAAATCAGCCTTACCGAAATTCAGCGATACTGCATCAGGAACATAATCATGTGGTACATCAGGAGTTAACTCAATCATATCTTCATCATTGAAATCTTTATTACTTATAGATGCTTTAATTGCATCAATGCTTTCGTCAACTTTCCTCTTCTTAATTGATTCTTCATCAGTCAACTCAATTTTTTCTTTCCTTTTTTTACCAAACTTGAAATCAATGTCCTTGTAATGTTCATCATCATCCGATGATTCAGAAAAATTCCCAGCATCTAAATCTGCATAATTAACTACATTACCACGACGTGACATTATTAATCAAAGAGGTTTAAACCTGATACTTTAAATTTGTGCGAAGGATTTTCCTTTATAATCCCAATTTGTTCTCACTTCGGTACACCCATACTTTGGACAATTTAAAGAGAGGAGGAGAGAGAGAGAGTAAAAAGATTTCAATAAATCATTAATATTCTTCTATATATCCCCAATTAATCAGTAAATTTATAAGATCCTGAATGGAGGGTAATTGAACCACCTCTATATGAACCTCTCTTCATCTTATTCTTATTTTTAGTAAAATTTTTACCTCTAACTTGAAGCAATTTGTCATTTGCTAATTCTCCCCAAGTACCAGCAGCTCCTTTATAAGTATTATCTTGTAAAGCTTGATCTTCGAAACTAATTGTGGAACGGTCTATTCTTGAGAAATGTTTTCTTTGACCTGGTCTTAATTCTTCTTCAGCTGCAGCTGGAATTCCTTGTGGTGATGGTGTACCATCAGTTTGTGAACCTGAATCTTCGACACTTTCAAGTTTTGGTTTTTTAATAGGCATCAAGAATGCTGGCGCTTTTCTTTTTTTACTTTCTTCATCACTTGAATCTGAGTCGGAGTCTGATGAATCTGATGATTCAGCCTTTTTGGTTTCTTTATCAGATGTTTCACTATCTGAATCTGAATCTGAATCTGAATCTGAATCTGAATCTGAGTCAGAGTCAGAGTCAGAGTCAGAATCTGAGCTGCTTGAACTATCCGAATCGGAACTTGAACTACTTGAGCTATCTGAGTCGGATTCTGAATCTGAATCAGAACTTGAACTGCTTGAACTGCTTGAACTGCTTGAACTATCAGAATCTGAATCTGAGCTGCTTGAACTGTCTGAGTCGGAGTCGGAGTCGGAGTCTGAGTCTGAGTCTGAGTCGGAATTACTTGAACTAGAATCTGAATCTTCTTTCTTGACGGCTTTTTCACTGTCTGATTCACTATCAGAACTATCAGAACTGTCTGATTCTTCTTTCTTTACTTTAGTTTCTTCCTTTTCAGATTCTTCACTATCTGAATCACTATCTGAACTATCTGAACTATCTGAATCATCAGAATCACTATCTGAATCTTTTTCATCTTTCATTTCAACATCTTCACTACTTTCAACATCCTTATCTAAAATACTTTCTAAATCACCATTAATTTCTGGAACTGTAATGTCATTTTCTTTAAGTTGTTTAATTAATGTCTTACTGGTCTTGGAAAAGTCCTTGTTTTCCTCCAAGTACTTTAATATGTAAGCAAATACTAATTCTTTTGATGGCATTTTAAATGAATATGTACTGATAAAAAAAAAATTTGAGATGAGCTATCGCGAGACAAATATATTGTGGTTGATGCTGCAAAAAAAAAAAGAGAAGGGAACTATAACGTATAAATTTAAGAAGATAAGAAGAGTTAAAAGAGAACAAAAAAAGCATACAAGGATAAACTTGTTTACTATATAAGTTGTAAAAAAAATACAGACACATACAAAAACACTGATAAATTTTATAATTTAAATCTAGCATCAGGAAGTGGTTCTTTACTGAAATGAACAGCTTCTTCCATTTTAATATCTGTTAATAAATTAATATGATGTTCAATCATTTTATTAGCATCACCTTTAAACTTTATTTCAGGATAATAATCTTTATCTTCTGAAGCTGCAAATGCTCTTTTATTAATAACATTATGAACTGTTGATATAAGTTTATCAGGTAATTCACCATTTAATAAATGAGTACCATCTTTCATACATTCATAACCGATTAAATTTTCTTTCTTGATATGTTCAATGAAATATTGTTCACAGCCACGAGGATTCCAATTAGCCTTTTCACCCCAAATATAAAATACTTTACATCTAATCAGTGGTAAAACTAAAGTTGATAATTCTAAGGCCCAGTATGAAGATAAATAAGTTGCCATTTGACTAACTTTACTTGATTTCCCTCTATATTTAGTTGTATTAGTTTCAGGATCATAAGCTGTATAATATTCATTTTCAACTAAATCTTCTAAAACTCTTGGATGCATATCTTTTGTAACTGAGAATTTCATGTGATATTCTCTGAAATCTTCTAATGAATCAAATTCATCCATAATCATTGTTGAAAGTTTTGTAAATCTTCTAAGAGCTTTCAAAAAATATTCTTTACCAGTTAAGAAGAAAACTGGTTCAATTGGGATAATTGTATCAAATAATAATGGTTCATAAAATCCTGCTAAAATGACCAGGTATCCACCTAATGAATGACCAATTGCAATGTTTCTACTTAATCTATTATTTAAAAAATCACCAGTGGTAAGACGTTCATGTTCAAGAATACCTATTAAATCTTTTGCACCATCTTCCCATCCATAGACCCAACCTAATTTACCATGATTAAGAAGTGCTGAATCTCCATGACTTACAGCATCAAAAGCGATAACTGATCCTAAATACCAATCAGCTTGTACATTATCTGACATTTCATAGAATTTTTCAATATGGTAATTCCAAAGTTCTTTATTCATACCAGTACCATGAGAGAAAGTTAAATTAATTCTAATTTTACCTTCTGGGATTGCATCAGTATTAGAAAATTTGTTATATACAACTTTTAATTTATCGTCTACACTGATTGTTGATCCTTTAAATCTTGGGAAATGGGCATCAATGGTCTTCTTTTCAACTTTGAATGGCATTGTTAATTCTGTTCAATTATGTATATGAAAAAAAGATAAAGAGTGGGTATCACTTCACTTTATATACCCGTACCCCAATTTTCACCATTACCGAGGGGCAGAATGCGTAAAAATTTCATAGCAGCCCTCCGCAATTAAATCCGATAAGAGAAAAAACCACAGAGTGAGACAAAATATGAAAGTTTTCATTACATGTAATTAAAGTTATACTTTCAATCCTTATTATCCCTGTTAATATCAATATCACATTCAGTGCCGTCGGAAGTTAATCTACCATCAAATCTTCTCATCCTTCTTTTCCACCATTTTCGTGATTCTTTCTTATGTATATCTTCTAAATACAGATTCTTCTCTGGATCATCTTCATCTTCATCTTCATCGCCAACTTTAAATTTATGTCTTTTGGATTTTAATAATGTGAATTCTAAATCATTATCAACTTTTTTCATTACATATTTACTACCTAAATTTAAATCTTTAATTAAAATTTCTCTAGTTCTATTTAATGATTCAATATCTGCAACTCTTTCAATTGTATCTTCTAATAATTCATCAAAATTTTCTTGTGATGCAATTTCATGGAATGCTCTCATCATTGGTACAGAATCTGCTCTAACTCTTGATTCAGAATCAATTGTAAAAATATTAAAATCATCATATTGTTGAATATAATCTGGTCTTGTCATAATTTGTCTAGCTCTCCATAATGGTAATTCTGGTAAATCATGATTCTTTAATTTATCTTTATTTTCTGGATTCTCTTGTAAAATTAATGTATTTTTCCTTTTCCTATCCATTTCAACAAATGCTCTCATAAGTAACATAGCACTTGTACTAAATTTTCCATGTTCCATAACATCATCGTCCATTGAAAATCCTAAAATTCCACATTGATTTAAAAACCAAGTCTTTTCTCTATCAATAATTTCATGACAAGCATTAAATATATTTTTATGTCTTGCAACTTGCAGAATATGTTGAGGTCTACCACCAATTAAATCATAAACTTTATGACATTCATCATTATTTAATTTTAAATTTGGATAATTATGACTTGGGAAATGTTTTTCTCTAATAAATTTAAGTGCATTAATTGTTTCAAATCTATTAAAATCTCTAACATTTACTAATTCTAATCTTGTACCTAATTTTTTTAATTTTTCATACACCCAATAATCATCAGAATTAAAAATCATAGTCATTAAACCTGATCCACTTAATGATTCTGCCTTTTGTTGTAATAATTCAATTAATTTAATACCTTCTTCATTCTCTTTAATTAAATGTGCATTATTGATAATTAAAACTAAAGGTCTATTATCCTTTTGAGGTACTCTTCTTAAAGCTAATTGTTCAATTTTATTAAATGCTCTTTCAATATCTAATAATGCAGTTGTATCTCTTGGACCTTTAATACTAAATAATGAACCAATGTAATCTTCGTTAAAAGTATAATTTAAAGCTCTACCTAATCTAATTCTAAAAATTTCAGGATCTGCATGTGCATCAAAAATTGCTACATTCTGGCCATCAACTTTTTTCATAGATTCTAATAATAAAGATGTCTTACCCGTACCCTTTTCACCAACAACTAAAAAATATCTACCGACAATTTTACCAGCTACAATATCATCTAATAACTTTTGTTGTGGTCTTTCAACCCAATAATCTGATAAATCATGTTCTTGATCATGGCTTTCAGAGCATTTACTAGTACGTTTATGAATTGAAAGTTGGTAACCTGGATCTCCAGTTTCAAAAGCATCATCAATCTTATCAAGAACATGGGCATTATAAAACTTATGATATAAGAACCCAGCTACACCTAATATCCCAACTGAACTAAATGTAATTCCTATAGTTTCAAGACATTTAAACAAAAATGATGCAAGTTTACCAGTAAAATACTGAAATTTCGTCTCTTCTGGTTCTTCAAACTCATCTTCCTCTTCTGGTTCGGGTTCTTTCTCTTTATGTTCCCCATTATTCTCATTTGGAGGTTCATTGCCACTCCCATTCCCACTATTTTGCACATTTTGACCATTTTGACCATTTGAAATATGAGGCTGTTCAGCCCCACTTCCAACATCACCAGGTTTCCCAGATACAACACCACTAGCACTAGTTTGTTTAACCTCTAACACATCAACCTCTTGACTTACAGCCTTATGCAAAGGAACAGAATCATTCTCAGTCTTATATTCAACTTCAGTTTTTGTCTCTTTCAATTTCTTCTTTAACCTTTTCTTGTCTTTTCGGAGTTTGTCATTCTTCTCTTCCAATTCTTCACTAGTTAATTCTTCAAGTACATCGAATGGTAAGAATGGATTCAATTTCAAAGTATTTGTTACATGGAAGTGGCGTATAAGCCCCCTTCCTCTTAATGATCGATATGCTATAGGTCTAACGCCGCGTCGTAATAGAACAGATATCATTTTATATTTGAAAATTTCATATACAATTAACGTTTCGCAAAAGGTATGGAAAAAAAAAATTACAAACTTACAGAAATGTATCAAAACTTTAATTTTCTACGATAAGTCAAAACCTGCATCTGAATTGATTACATAAATCAACTTTTCTCTGATCTTCTCTTTATCTTCATAACTTGGTAATTTAAGTAGATTAACACATGTTGAAGCTGTTGGTAATCTTTCATCATCTGAACTTGCTCTATTAATTCCAAATCTGGGGTTTAAAACTCCAAATCCAAGTAATGGAGGCCTAGAAACTGATGTTACAAATTTTAATAATTTGGATCTTTCATCATTTGACATTTCATCAACAACTTCCCAAAACATTTTAATTGTTGGATGATCATCATAATAACCACCATATTGAACATTCGATCTCCAATCTGAAATATCTATTTTAAATTCAGAACCAGAAATTAACATTTGTAATTCATTAAAATCAAACATTTTTAACCAATTTGAGGAAATTATCTCCGTTAAACCTTCTAAAAAATATTTAGATTGAATATTTAACGATGTATTTAATTTAAAATTAGCTATTTGATGAATATAATTTAATTTATTAGTTGAATCAACTCTTAATTGACCATTATTTTTAATTAATTCAATAATTCTATTACCATTATTTAAAGTAAAATCTAAATCTAAATCTTCTAATTCTTTATTTGACATTTTAATTAATTTCATTAAATTTGAAAATAATTCTTCATCTAATGATCTTAAATCATTTATTGAATTTTTCATAACTGTCTTTGATGTACACCATTTATTAAGGAAAAATGGTGCAAATGAAACATCAATTAAAACACTTTCGTAAAGACATTTACCAACTACAGATCCTAAAAATTTTAAATATTTTAATTTAAGTTTTTCATCTTTAGATCCATTATTTTCAACTAAATTCCAATAAATATCATCATTAGGATATAACAGATTTGAATTAGTTTCTTTAAATAAATCATATTTCCCCTTTGGTGCAAATCCTTCTTTAACAACTCTACTTAAGAAATCTTTAGTTAACCCACCACCATCTACACCAGCTTCTTGATTCCCCCACAGATCAAAAAATGTAACGGATAATTTTTGCTTAAATTTCAGACCAATATTACCGAAACTTTCATAAGCATCATCCAAGATATGATCTCTTCTAATTTCACCTGATAATCTTCTTCTAGTGTCAGAAAAATAATAATAATCATCTCCTGAAACCCTTGCTCTATCAAGTTCAACTAAACTTTGGAATATACTTACTCTATCTTTGAATTTAAGGAAAAATGGTAATTTATTAAGAATTTCAAGTTTAGCTAATGTATCAATTGATCTAGCCTTGCGTTCCATCTTTCTCTTTAATTCATAAACTTTATTTTCTTCAGCTTCATCATCAGCTTCTTCCACTCGTCTTTCCTCTTCTTCAGCAATGATTTGTAACATACTATCGATATTAAAGCTTATTTGACGGGTTACCCAGAAATTTTCATCTAAAAATTTTAAACGTAAATTCTTCAAGTATAATTGATTTAATAAACTAATTGAAATTTGCTTTAAATTATCAAAATCTTCATATATTTTAATTTGTGTAGTTTCAGTGACAAAAATTAATGATAAGCATAATCCTCTCAAGAATTTCATAAATCCTATAACTTCTTCTAAATCTAATTTATCTTTGGAGAAACTTTCTAAATCATTAGAAACAATCAACCAATAAGAATAGATCTCATGGAATGTATACAAAGTTTTCCAAAAATTTCCAACTGTTAATCCAGCCAATTCTTCTACTTTACTAACAATTAATTCTTGCTTAATATAATCCTTTTCAGAATCTAAAGCAGATTCAAATAAACTATAAAGTTCATGCTTTTTAAGTTGACTAAAGAAAAATTTGAATGATCCAGGTACAACAGTAATTGAAACACAAAGACGTGATTTGAACTCAGGTAATAAATGAAATAATGCAGGTATAATAGTCCATGATATACCAGAATTTGTATCAGAAGTTGCAAATTTTTCAATCATACTTTCAACAAATGCAGAATCATATAATTTGGTTATATATTTCACTTTTTCAACTGGAACAACCAACCCACTTGTTGGTGATTCTGAAGAATCATCAATATCGTCTATTTCCATATCATCAGTTTCTGTTATAATGGAGAATGAGATAGTTTTCAATATATTCCCAACACAATAGTAATCTATTGGTTCGTTCTTTTTACTACCGTGGACTTTTAAAAATAACAGGAGTATATGAACTTTTTCCATTCTAGATAGTTCATTTATTGATTGTACAATATTTGGATTATGGAAAACTTCTCTCAATACAGTAATATATTGATCATCCAAAGTATCAACTTTGTCCAAAAATTTTAAAAATGAAGCATTAGAATCTTTAACATTAACACACATTATTATTTTTATTATCAATTGTTCATCGAGTGTAATATTTCTAGTTAAACAATTGATAACATTGGGATATTGAACTTCAAACCTAGAATTTCCAATGATATCACTAATTAAATTAGCCGATGACAAAATTATTTCATCAATTGGCTCTGTAACTGTCAATTCATTGACTCTATTGATACATATCACCAACGCATGTATAAGTATTCTATTAGTTGTTGGAATTAGATCCCATTTCAAATTTGCCTCTAAAGTGACTAATACCTCTTTAATATCCAGAATATCACAAAATGGTAATTTCCACTCACTCATTAGTTTCAACATAGAAACCCATTCATTGAACATGCATTGATCTCCCACTTTACTTTTCAACCAACCTTCATAATTCTCTTCAGCTAATGATCTAAGTTTTAAGTACCTTATAACATATTTTTGGATTACTAAACTTGCCCTATCCTTTATCCTCTGTTGTTCCCTTTGTTGTCTTTGTAACCTTGTCTTCTCCAAATACTGGTTGGAACTCAAGCCAATGGTCCTCTTGTCTCCCAAGTTAACAGTTCTCTTACGTGTTTGACCAGAGAAGTTAAGCATTATCAGAGACTATTAAATCAGATATTTTTTACCCTTTCGCAGATTAAAAAACATTATGAATCAACCGTTATCAAAATCACTTATTATTCCAAGTCTATAAAAAAGTCTACACAAAAAGACTATAAATTCACGAGTCTAAATACTTCCCCAAAGGACTCGATGATAAATGAAGGAACCATAGATTCATGAAGACTATCATGTAAATCATGAGGCTTTGTACCACCACTTAAAACTAAAATTGATCCACCATTAGAACCACCTAATTTACCATCATTACCAAATTTGATGTCAGTGTATAAAGTATCCCCAACCATTATAGTTCTTTCCTTTTCAAATCCACGATGTCTTAACACTGAATCCAAGAAAAGTGTACTTGGTTTACCAACATTGATAAATTCTCTGTTTGCTGTATATTCCATGAAATTTACAACACTACCACCAGCTGGTAAGATAAGACCGTTTCCACCGGGGTACGATCTATCTATATTAGTTCCAATGAATGGAATTGATTTGTTTTCATGTAATAAGTATTGTAAAGTAGTTGAAATCCTCATATAATTAAATTGTTTAGTTGAACCAACAACGACTGCTTTAACTTCCGGATCAACTTTCAATAAATCGTGATCTAAATGGAACTCGCTATTCAATTCTGGGTCTGATCCACCAATTGGTAAGTATCCTTGTTCTCTTAATTCTTCTTCAATACCATGATCACCCAAGACCCAAATTTTACTGCCCACTGGTATCTTTAAATTTTCTTTAACGGTAGTGGCAGCAGCATAACAAGTGGGGAAAATCATATCCTTGGTGATCCCTTCAAACCCTAATTTTTTGAACTTAACAACGTATTCATCTCTTGATTTGGAGGAATTATTAGTTATAAAAGCGAATTTCTTACCCTCTGATTTTAAAAAACTAATAGTTTCTTTCATTCCTGGAATTAAAACTTCATCTAACCAAATCACTCCATCACAATCAAAGAGGAAATTGTCATAGTTTTCTAATAACAACTCTACGTGTTGTTTTGTATCAATTTTAACTGATTGCATTAGTTTATCTAAAATCAAAAGATTTCAAGATTTTCAGAACCTCACCTCAACTATATATATTTTTTCTTTGGAAGTTGTATGATGAGTGATAAGGAAAGAACAGAGAACATAGAAAACCCTTCAACTGAAGATATCAAACAAGAGTCCAATAACACAGACCAACCTAAACCAAAGACTGCTAAGACTCGTAAGGGTCAAACAGATGAAGAATATGAAGTACAAAAGAAAATCTTCCTAGATAATGGACCATTAGTTAATACTGAAGAATGGCTCCTTGATGAGAATGACTTAGCAAATCTCGATAAAGAGAATAAATACCATAGAACTAGGGTGATACATGCATGCGAGAAGTTATACTTTGAAAGAAAATTCGAAAAATGTTTAGAAATGATTAAATTCGGTGAAGAATTCTATGGTGTAAATCCAGATGAGATAGAATTAAAAAACGATCAAAAGAAGAAAAAGAGTTCCAAAGTTGATAGACAAGTAGAAGAGTTGAAGTACATAAAAGAGAAATGTCTTGCCAAGCTACAATCTTGAGAACCTTCAGAGTGAACGAACAAATAACTGTACTTTATGTGTATATATATATAAATATAATAATCATTAATATCATTAAACCAAACCCCGCCATCTATTCTCTTCTCAACCATATCCTGAACTCGATATAACTAACCATTCTCTTCTTAAACACCGTATCCTCTATAGATTCTGGATCTTCGTCTTTTGGTTCAAATTCATCTAATACTTCCGTACTCCCAGTTAGTATATCGACTTTAAAATCTAATTCATCCTGGAACTTGCTGGCTAATGCGAGAGTTGTCGATATCGCTTTCCCCATACCCTTCACAGTAATATATTTCACTTTTTTATATTCACCGCCGTGGTATTTCTTGTTATTTGAGTTGATGGATTTATTAAACTTATCCAAAGTTTTTGAAATTTTCTTCAAAGCTGAAACGAATGGAGTTGAAGATTTAACTAAAAATGTAGTTTCCCTCTCTACCACCAGTTTGATCTCGGAACTAGCATTATGCCTTATATATTTCCCATTTACTTGGTGTTTCACTTTATGATGAGTACTCATCTGTATGGTTCTTAACTATGAAAGAAAAAAAAAATCAGATCGCGTTAATTTTGTATTTAATTAATATGCTTACACCACCCAATTCATCACCAACCACATCGCCAATTTCAACACCAATAAATAGGAAAAGAGGGCGTGATATATATGAGGAGACAGATGATATCAAGAGATGGCAAAATACTAAAATTTTCACTGAAGTTCATCAAAAAACGGTGGCTATGATGTTATCAGCTCAACACGAATTACAACAACAAGAGAAAGCGGGACTTTTAAATGTTGAACAAGAAGCCAAAGACGAAGAATTAGAAATTGTGAATACGGTAAAGCAAGCGCCATATTGGCCCGTTTTAAATACTGTTAGAAGGTAAATATATAGATATAAAAAGAGTAAATAAGAAATCTGGAATTATTTCCACAATGTATATTAAGTAATTTACAATTTAACTCATGAATCCCTATGCTGAACGTTTGACCTTTCTTTTGTTCTTCAATAAAACCTTTTGTTTAACCTTTTCATCTTCACTTTCACTCATACTCATCATATCTTCTTCATCGGTTTCTTCAACATTAATATCTTCTTCGTCATCTTCACCTTCTTCTTGATCTTGTGCCATGGCAGCTTCTTTGGCGGCCTTTCTTTCTGCTTTTCTTCTTAATTCAACTTCTCTAATTCTAAGTAATTCTGGATTTTCTGCAACTAATTTTCTATCTAAGGCTAATGATTTTTCTTTATTACCTCTCATTCTATTCTTGTAGAATGCTCTTTCTCTTCTTTGTCTGATTTCTTCCACTCTAGTCATAGCTTTCAAAGTATCAGCTACTAAATCTCTATTATATCTGACTGGGACATTTCTTCTAGAAGCAAAAGTTAAAGTTGAATCAACAACTAATTCTTTACCAGCTGCTTTTCTGAAAGCTTTAGTCCATCTTAATTTACGTGGGTTACGACGTTGTTTGAAAGCATGGTGACATTTGGAACGACAGAATCTAAATTCTTTAGCATCATTTCTAACAAACATTATACCGTGAAGTGGGTAAACTGGAGATGAGCAAAAATGACATTGATAAACTCTCATTTTGAACTGTGGTTTTTATCGAGTATATTCCTTTGAGTGATTCTATATGTATATGAACTAGTTAATAGGTCCTTTTTTCAATGGGGATCTATTAATTTATAATATAACAATAAGTTTGGGAAAGTACAAAGAAGTCTTCTAAAATTTTTTTTTACGCACTTGAGATGAGATAAGATCATCTCGCACTGGAAATAGAAATCATTTGAGAACATTCAAGGCATTAATAAAAATGTTATAAGGTAATAAAACAAGAGACATATTGAATTATAGAAACGAAAGAGAAGATATAATGGAAGACAAGAAAATTAACCGAAATCATTTAATAAAAAAGTATGGACATAAAAACTAATTTACTTATAAGTTAGTTTTACAACAAGCTTTAGCTTCAGCACTAGTTGAGTTTTTAGCTAAAACAGATTTGTTGAAAGCATTATTAGCTTGAGGTAAATCTAAAGCAGGATTTTTGTCAAAGAAGTTGAAAGGAACTAAATGGATGTTGTGGGTTTCAACAGGCATAACTGGGAAATCTTCAACTCTTGGAATATGAGTGAAACCTAAAGTAGCCCAAACGATAACATCTTCATTTCTAACTGAATCTTCACCATTAGCCCAAACACCTAAACCAGTATCGTTATGGGATTGATTGGTGAATTCACCAGCAGCATACATTTTATCATCGGAATATTTGGTAACCCAAACTTGTTGGGTAGCAAAAGTAGCTCTTTTGCTGTTGAATGAATCAGCATCAGCTAATAACATTTGTTTAGCTGGCATAGCAATTTTATAACCAACTGGGTTTTTAGAAATTGGATTAATAACGTTTTCGTTAATAATTTTATAAGTTCTGTTAGTGAAAGGACTTTGTTCAATATATCCAGCTTTTTCAACGTATTTTCTGTCACTAACGAAACCAATACCGAATGGGTTTAATGAAGAAACTGGTAATTTTTCAGTATCATCATAAACAACGGTGTTTTTGTGACCATCAACAGCTGGATCAATTCTAAATGATAAGATATGTTGATGGTAAGCAGCCATAACATTTGGACCAACAATGGTACCCCATGGAACTTTAACGTTTTCATCAATTGGCATAGTTGATAAGATACCAGTAGCTCTAACTTCAATATCAATTGAACCATCGTTAACAAATTTAAAGTTAACAACATATTCATAATTAGCAACAGTTGCGATGGTTTGAACAACAAATTCTCTCTTTCTTGCAACAACAGCGTTATCAGTTCTGTAATTAACATGTTTATATAAGATACCGTTATCTTGTTCATGCATACAAACAGTGTTTGGAATAACATATGGATCACCATTTTTGTGAATACCATATCCATCTAAGTAGTGAATAACACCTAAACAATCACAACCCAAGTTTAATTTGTTACCGTTAACACCGAAACCACAATCACCTAAATCGAAAGCTTGTTTTCTGTGGTATGGGGCTCTTGGATCACCGTAAGGAACAGTCATTTCACTTAATGAAAGTCTGTAAAAGACTTGTCTACCTTTGAAACTAGCATCATAAAGAGCGAAACCTTCTCTAGCATTTGGAGAAACTCTGAATTCCCAACCTTGCCAGTTAACTTTACCATTTTTGTAAGTAAATGATGGACCTTCTGGTTGATTAACTAATAAAGGTTTAATTTCTCTCATGTTAGTTTCACCGTTTAAATCTGGGTGATATTCAACACATGGAACTTGTTGCCATTCAGTAGTTGGAGTAGTAGTTTCATCAAAACCACCTGGTAAGAAATCCATTCTAACGAATTTTCTAGTTAAAGCTTCAAAAACTGGAGAAAATTTTAATGGTAAAGAATAATGATTTGATTCAGTATGACCATTACCAGCTAAAACGTACATGAAACATTGAACTAATAATCTATTTTCTTGATCATTATCAGTAGCATAAATCCAAGGATCATTTCTAACAGTGTAACCTTTTGGTAATTTTAATTTTTCAATTTCAGCTTTAACTAAAGGATGTTCCATACAGAATTGTTCAATTTCCATCATATCTTCTGGTAAGAAAGGACCGACAACACCTTTTGGTAATTGAGTTTTAGTAATAATATGACCAATTGAAACATTAACTAAAGCTTTGTTAAAATCAGTGGTATTAGTATAATAGTAACAATATAAGATTCTTGGAAGTTGAGGTAATGGGAAACCATGTTTTTCAGCTTCTAAATATTTAATCATTTCTTTCTTTGGAGGATCGATTCTATCGATTTGAACGAAATGAACTTCAGCAGAAGCTGGATAAGCATCTTTAACTAATTTTGAAGCAATTGATATTTCAAAATCTTTAACAGCTTCAAAAGGATGAATAGTAGCCATATTTAAAAAAAATTAATTTATAGTTTTATAAAGTTATAAAGTAATAAAGTATAACAAACAGAAAAACAGAAAAAAAAAAAAAAATATAAGGGATATACTTTTCAATTTATATTAGATTTAATCAATCTTCTAGACCTATCAAAAAAATTAAATCAATTAGTGGACTTTATCAATTTTTGTTAGAATTACGGTCCTATTAAACGTATGCAACTTCCTAATTAGGACGCTCTAACAGTTTCTAAAAATTTTGGATTAATGAATTCCTAAATGAATTTCTTACTAAAGCGAAGACCTTCCTGATGCGGACAGTCACTGCGAGATCTGGTAAAACTGAGTTTAACTTCAATAACTACTACTGTACACCTTAAAGGATCTTATTCCCATATACTATACAATTTTTAAAAATCTATTCTTTTTTTGGCCAACACAACCTCCCCCAATAAAACTTGTTCGTAATTTCTTTTATTGCTCAACGGGGATTTAGAAATTTCCCAGGGATAGTATTAGAGAGATTAAGTAATCCACCTTTTATTTTTTTGGTCGTTTGGGGGTATTGGAGGCATTGATAGAGAATAAAAAAAAATCGTAAGAGTTTTTTTAATTTTATCATTGCGCTTCTAAATCTCAAGGGGGTAACAAAAACTTCATCAATTACGTTCTCTCCAGCTTTAGCAATAAAACAATATAATAAATATTATTAAGTTATTGTACATATTATAATTCATCTTATAACCATTTAGCCGTTAATTTAATTGACTCTTGGATTATTCCATTTAACTTCTTCTACCTACTCAATTAGTATAATTTTGTGGAAAAAAAAAAAAAAAAAATTCCTTGATTGTCTGTATTTGGAGATATTAGAGATATTAGATTGGAGATATTTTGGAGATTAGGATTAGAAACATTTTGGAGATTGGATATTTTCAATACATTTTCAATACATTTTCAACATTTTCAACATTTTCAATACATTTTGAGTATTTTTAATACATTTTCAATACATTTTCAGTGCTATCTGAATTTGTCGGAATTTTGATTAGAAGTCCTTATATTCGCTATATTCTAATATCGGAAAATTGGCGACGCTCTTATCTGATTTAATCAAAATTATTTTTACGCCTTGATGGGGTATTAAAATTACAATTCCTGTCAATTATTGCATTAAACTAGACACATACAATAAAACCCGTTTTGCTTCAATTCATAAGGACCATAATATTAGTGTAAAAAGAGTTTATATTAATATCCCTTATTCATTATACTATACACATAAAAGTTTCTCTTTTAAAAAAATTAAAGGTTAAAAGTTAAAAGTTAAACTCAGATTCATTATCATTATCATTAGAAGACGTTTCGTATTTCTCAAATTTTCCTTTACCCTTCTCTACTTTACCATCAGATCTAGAAGATATTGGTGAAGAATTAGGTGATTCAAATTCAAATTCAGATTCTTCATCTTCATCTTCATCTTCATCTTCATCTTCATCACCACTTTCAAAATCTGAAACTTGTTGAGATGCATGATGTGATGCAAATCTTGATTGAATTCTTGATCCAAAGAAACTTTGCTCCGCAGTTATAATTGCTCTAACTTTAGCAGGTAATACATCAGGTCTATAAAATCTTAAATCAACTCTACCAATTATATATAATATATTAATTAAAACTTCTAAAACTCCCCAACAAATATATGCAATTATTGGCTTTGTTAAAACATTATTTTTCCATGTTGCTTCAGGTTGGAAACAAACAATACCTCTTAAAATTGCTTCTGTCATAGTTAATAAAGTTGTTAAAGTAACAATCATAATTGATTTATTATGCTTTAAAGTCCCTCTTTGATTAGTTAAACCTTCGACCATATTATAATGATGATGAGTGGCAGCAATAACTCTGATAGCATGTCTATGATTATGATTTCTTTTCATGAAAGTTTCTTCTGCATCTCTTGCAGCATTTTTTTTAACGAAATAAAATGGATGGAATGATTCAATCCACCAAGGTTGATAAGTATATAAATTTTCATCCTTTGTTGTTGGTTTAAAAAAATATGATAAACCTAATAAACTAACAGCTGTTAAAGAATATAAAAAAATTAAAACAGCTGAAAGCATAATACAATATTGATAACTTTTGGTGACTTTTCTACTTATAAAATAAACATATGGTACAGCAGACGCAACAACGGTCAATACAACAACAAGTATAACGATAATATATAAAGCTAACATTGTATAATTAAATAACCTTCTTGCACCACCAACTGGATGTCTCCAACTAAATAATCTTTGAGCTAAAACTAAATTAATTGTAGTTAATAAAACTGAAAAAACAATTAATAAAACTTCACTAGCTAAACCAACATCAACTTTTGTAATATCTGTTGACCAAACAGCTCTTAATGACCAACCAATAGTTTTAACCATTCCATAAATAAACCAAATAAATGATATATAAAAATAATGACCTCTAGAAAAATTTATAAGAAATAAAGTCAAATGTAATATACCAATAATGAAAAATATAACAGCAAATATAATTGAAGGTATTAAATCACTAGAATCTGGATAATTACCAAATAAATTATTTAAATTGCCAATAGCTCTATCAATCATATGAGCAGGTAGCTTAGGTCCTAATATATTTTTAGCATAACTTGAAACAAGTTTGATTCCTGTACCAGGTGCTGCTCCATTATTTAAAGTGTAAAGTAAGTCTAAAACACCATCAGCTCCAGTATATTCTCTAGACATTATTACCTAACGATTCAACGATATAACGATTTGTGGAATTTGATTTTAAAGAGTGTTCCTTCACTGGTGCTTTAAGGATATCAATGGTTTTAAATACTTCTAGCCATTATTTTTTGTCATTTACTCCACAAGTTATTTTTGGGGTAAAGTTTCATTTTCGCAGCTTATGAAGATCACTGATCTTTTTCCTGTGAGTAGAAAGTTTAATTATGCAACTTTAGATATTACAAAGCCTTACTATGTATAATTCCTTAATTGGAACTTTTAAATAAATATTACAGCAAAGAGTTAGATGGTTTATAATGAAAGGATAAGGTATAGAAATAGATGTGGCTTGTGTTTTTAGGTATAATGGGTATTTAAAAGATATATACAAAATTTCAATAAAAATTTAGCCTTCTATGAGGCTCCAGGTCGTGCACTTGTCCCCTCCAAATTATTACTATATATATTTCCAAACTAGGTAATTCGTTAAATAAATATGTATACTAAGTTAAATTAAAATATATCAGCCTTAAGGGTTTAAACATTAGTGGGTATCTACGTAATTAAAAAATAAAATTCAAAAAAAGCTTACAAGCCAAATTTTAAACTTTTGGAAGTTTTATCTAAAAATGAAATTCAGACTCATTATCATTTTTACTAAGATCAGATGAATAATTAGGTACTGGATCTCTATTCCTATTTCCATGATTTCTATATTTTTCATTCTTACTTATACTACCTTCTATATCATTTGAATCGGTGTATTCATCACTTAAATATTCTTCATCTGTAAAACTCTCATCTTCACTATGAATTTGGGACATAACAACTGATTGTTCAGCAGTAATTATACTTCTAACTTTTCTAGGTAATTTATCAGGTTTATAAAATCTTAAATCAACTCTACCAACGAGGTACAAAATATTAATAATTACTTCAAATGCCCCCCAACATATATACATTAATATCCAATTTGATGCTGGACCTGCCTTTTCTTCAGTTCTTGCTTGGAATACAACAACTGCTCTACCCATTGCTGAAATAAATAAAAGTATAGTTGATACGGTTAAGATCATAATAGATTTATTATGTTCTAATGTACCTCTTTGATTAGTTAAACCTTCGACCATATTATAATGATGATGAGTGGCAGCAATAACTCTGATAGCATGTCTATGATTATGATTTCTTTTCATGAAAGTTTCTTCTGCATCTCTTTTAGCACCCTTTTTAACGAAATAAAATGGATGGAATGATTCAATCCACCAAGGTTGATAAGTATATAAATTTTCATCTTTTCTAGTTGGTTTAAAAAAATATGATAAACCAATTAAACTAATTGCAGTAATTGAATAAAGTATAATTAAAACTGATGTAACCATTACACAAATTTTAAAATTTAAAAAATTCCTGGTACTTAACTTATCTAAATATGGTATTAATGATGCTAAAATTGTTATAGCAATAACTGCAGCAACTAACCCGTATAATACAAACATAATATAATTAAATAATCTTCTTGAACCACCAACTGGATGTCTCCAAGTAAATAACCTTTGAGCTAAAATTAAATTTGATGGAACGATTAAAACTGATCCAAGAACTAATAATACTTCATTTGCTAACCCCATACTAACATTAATAATCATATAACTCCAAGTGATTCTAACTACAAATGAAATAACTCTCCAACAACAATAAAACGCCCAAAATAAATTGAAATGGAAATAATGCTCTCGTCTTACATTTATAATATAAATAGTTAGATGGAAAATCATCAAAATGAAAAATATCCCAGCAAAAATCGCCAGTGGTACAACATCTCTTGGTTGTGGATATGATCCAAATAAATTGTTTTGTTGTAAGATATTATAATTTATTAAAATTTGGGGGATTCTAGGTCCAACAACATTCGTACCATAAGTTGCAAATACTCCAATACCAGTACCTGGATCATATCCATTAAATAATGCACGGACAATCTTCATTACCCCTGCAGCACTATCATAACTGCCATCTGAGTTCCCATAGTATCTACTAATAACCATTTCTTTTTTGTTTTCTCCTCTTCTTTTGAATATTTTTTTTAGGTCTTATTGTGAATTAGAAACCCTTTGAAACTCGAATGTATCAGACGCTTCTTAACCCTCAGTCTAAAGTATTTAATAAGTGGAGCACCCTTGAATTTCAAATATTTAACCCCCAGTATATGTCGATATATATATATATATCTAAATATCTGAAGAAAGGAGTAAGTAATTTGTAAAATAAAAAATTACAATTCCTAATTACAATAGGTAATAATAATCTGTGGAGTGCCCTTTACAAAAATAAAAACAGCACACAATCACTCTTAAAAAATTGACAGTGGTTAATGGAATTTGTTTAAACTAATTATTGAATATATAATGTGATTGATATTACTTCTAATAACTTATATTAATTGAATAAAAGTGATGGGCAAAACGGTTTAATTTTGGAATCTTATAATCTTGTGAAAGGTGAGAAAAATGGAGAATTGAAAATTCCCATTTTAGGACAATGAATAAGACAAAAAAACAAAAAAATATTTACGAGATTTGCGGCAAAACTACTCGAGTTTGCGCAAACCAGGTTTTGAGGATTTCAATTTTGCAACCACCACAAACACTTGTTTTACAACCGACCAAGTTTCGAAGAAGATTATGGAGGTTACGGACACAAACTTAAGTGGCAGTGCACCCAAGGATCATGTACAAGATCCTGAAGATGTCTTTGGTGATCAATATGGTGTGTTTGAAGGTAGTAATGAAGGACTGATGATTAACTTAATTAGAGTTAGAACTGGAGAGTATGCTGATAAAATTTGGGAATTTATGGGTAGTGAAGGTGGTACTTTGATTTTAAGTACTATGTTGATTTTATTGGGTATTAATCTTATCAATTATTATACTTTATACTGTTTTAATCATGATTTCCCACCAGTTGATGTTGTTGGATTATTAAATAAACCAATTGAATTACAAGAAAAATCTATTGATATTTATAATTTCTTAGTTGATAGTTACTTAAGACATGAAAACTATTATATTAGAAATAGAGATAATTTAACTATAGTTAGTGTTCCAAGTTTAGAATTTAACAGATTTCATAGTAATATTCAATTTTTAGATGGATTTGTGGAATTTAATAATCCTAATAAAATTTTGAATTCTAATAGTTCTTTACATTCTTGGATTGGTACAATTATTAAACAAGATTTAGATTTTAATGTATTTTCAATTCATATAAATCATACCCAATTTAAAAAATTTAATAATCAAATTAATATTTTATATGATAAATCTTATCCACTTGAAAAAATTACTGAAATTTGGTTTTATACTCATATATCAAATTTAATTATATTATTATCTTCGATCCTTATAACTTTGTCAACTTTCATAATATGGTTTAAACATGAATATTTACAGGCTTTACTGTGGTCATTCTTATTTAGTGGTCTGACGGCTTGTTTATGTTCACAATTTTTTCAACTTATATCGTTATGTATTTTCCAAACTAAAATTACAAATTCAAAATTTATTAAACAATTTGTGCTTATTACTTTTGAATGTCTTGTGAATATTATTTTAATTTATAGATTGTTCAATTTTTTCATTGAATTTATGGATTTAAAATATAAATTCATGGTATTTTATTCTACAATATTTGATAAAGATAATCTAAAAAACAACAAAAATGAAAATGATAATGATAATTTAAAACAAATGGTTAGTGAAGAAAATAAGACTCCATATCCAGCATCAATTCTTTCAGATTTATCAAGTGATAAAGCCGTTCCAGTACATGTAATTCCTTCAAGAAGTAAATTTACCACTGATGGAATAAGTGATTCAGATTTAGAAACTAGTGTATATTCAGATTCAAATTTTGCAAGCCCAAAAAGAAATAATTCTCCAATGCTGCCTGAAAATCATAGGAACTGGCAAAATAGTTCTATTGTCCCTGAAACTGTACTCTCTGGTAGACAACCATTTGATACGGGAGTATCAAGTAAAACTAGAAGTAAAAGTTCTGCAAGCCTTGATCCATCTTATAATGGGAATATTAAGTATCCTAAAACTTCAGTTTCTTATAAAAATAATAAATATAATAATAAAGAGTCTTATATTAGAGATAGATCATTCACTGCACCAGTAATTACCTCACCTGAAAGCTCAAGTACGGGTTTTGATCAAATTAAACAAAAATTTACAAATTATGATAAATCAACATTTATTGAACAACCTGAAATTCTAGAATCTTCAAAATCTAGAAATTCTTCAAAATTTCAAGAAGATTTAAATGATGATACTTTAAAAACTTCAGATTTTAAATTTAATAATCATTCGAGTAGAGGTGACGATTTAGATGTTGATATAGAATAAATTTAAAAAAAGAAAAAAGAAAAAAAAAACGAAAAAGGAAAAAGGAAAAAGGAAAAAGGAAAAAAGTTAATAAAAATGAAATGAAATAAGAAAACACAAAAATTATATAGATTTATATATACAAGTAATCAACAATTCAATAACTCAATAACTCAAATAAACTTTTTTTTTTTTAACCGTACATCTCTAAGTCTTCTTTATTAATTGCAATCATTTCCTCCAAAGTAGGTTTAAAAGGCCATTGTTCAAAAGCTTTAACAACTTCAACGACATCATTAGCTTCTAAATTTCTAATAGAATGCTTTAATAAATGTGATAACTTAGGATTTAAATAATCACTAGCTCCAGGACCTAAATAACTTAAACTTTCTCCTAATTTTGTTGCTTTTCTATACATTAACACTTGAGTAACATATTCTAATGATTCAATATTAAAATTAATATTTTCTTTTGGAATAACTTCAACAACTGAAAATCTAGTAGGTGGCATGATTGAATATGATGGGAGAACTACTGGTTGGTCTCGTATAAGAATATTAGGATCAAATGCAAATCCATCAGGTTGATCAGTGGAACCATTACTTTGATTAATTGCAATTAATTTGGTATCAGTTAAAAGTTCTAATTTTATACCAGTTCTATTCCTATGTTTTGACCCTGGTCTAGATAAAAACTTAATAGCTGATACTTCAGGTATAATACAAATCATTCTTGCTCTACCAAATTTTTGTAGCCAATTTTGGTAAGCTGAACACATAATCCATTGAGCGAAAAATGATTCTCCAAAACTTGTAGGTAATAAATTCCCTATAATTAATAATTCTTCAGTTACTTTATCTCTAGGTTGTTTGGTTGGAGTAATTAATCCATCACGTATGATATCTTGATAAACTGACCATTTAAATGCATTTAATGGTTCATGTCTCATTTTTATTCCGGAATTTGGATCAGCTTTTACAACGTCTTTTAATTCATTTAAAGCTTTGATTGCCGGACCCAGATGTTCCAACAATAAATGGTTCTTCGGTTTCAATTCGTAATTTATCATAGATGATAATAATCCATTCCCACTATAAATATCCACAATATCTAATGATTGGCTAGCATTTGGATACTTGGATTTAAGATCAAGTTTATCTATCAATTTTTGACAATATTCAGGTAAAATAAAGGATTTCATGGAGTTGGAGTTGGATGGCATGGGTTTGAATCCCTTTAATGCCGGAGAAAGCGAACGGAAGGACATTCTAAAACTATCACTGTTGTGCTAAGATGTGCAGGCTAATATACAAACAATTTTTTTTTCTTCTCAGTTTGTTTCTCTGTTTTAAAGTCGCATCATCAACTTCTTTAACCTATTGTCATCACCAAAATTGTAACACAGGAATAATTCCATAATGTCGATCAACAAGATAATCTTAAGAGACAACTATACTCGCTGTTTAGAAGATAAATGTATACCATTTGATTTAATGGTTGGAGAAACTGTCACTTATACTTCAACATCTAAAAGACAATCCTTAACAATTACACTGAAATCTAATTTACCAATTCATATAGTTTGTAATGATGGATATATTTATATTACAAATAAGAGATTTATATTTATAACTGTTTCATCGGGTGATGTTAATTCATTTAATATGGAATTTACAAACGCTGGAATTTTACAATTCTCCCATCAAATGAAATCACCATGGTTTGGACCAAATTACTATGAATTTTTATTTTTAAGTAATTCAAATGAATTAATTAGTGATGGTTTCCCACTGAATGAATGGTTTAAAGGTGAAATCAAATTTAATGATGGTGGTTTATTCGATTTTGTTGAGAAAATAAATCATTCTTTAAATGATGCAGTTAATAATTCTCAAATTGATGATCAATTACCTGCTTATTCAATTCAAGGTTAAAGCTAAGGCTAAGGCTAAACGGTTCAAATGGGTGTGGGTGTTTAATGGTTATCGGTTTTATTTAGGGAATAGAGACAAGAATTATGTAGTAATAAATAAATAATATGTGTACATGTATAATAATCTATAATTAAAATGTTTTATGTTACAGTGGTCGTTCTTTTTTTTATTTTTAATCGAAATTAAGATTTAAATCATCATCCTGAATTAAATCATTTTGTAAAGAATCAATCTTCATATCAATATCTGATTGAAAATCTGATGCATCTTGTTCAATAACTCCATTATTGAAATCATCATTTAAATTACTTACTGATGGTGATTCAGTTAATAAACCTGATTCGGATTGAATTAATGGGGTTGGGTCTGATAATCCTGATTCAGTTACTTCCATTTGAGCAGCAGTTGAATTAGGAATTGAATTGTTATTAATTTCTAATTCTGATCCACCAATTATTTGTTCACTAACAACTTGTTCACTGGTTGGTTCAGATTTTGGTTGTTCTTCAGTTGATGCAGTAGTACTTTTTTCGCCAGTTAATGAAGGGGTTGGTTTATTCAATTGTAATGGTTTTAATTTATAAGTTTCATCGAATTCAGTCATATCAAAAATTTTATCAAGTTCATCTTGTGGTAATTTGGAAAGTTCAGTGAATTTATTAATTGCTAATCTTTCTAATTCTTCTGCATCTTGATACACTATTGAACCTTCTTCATTATAAATTCTTGCATTACTAAAAATTAAATGAATATCTTCAATTAATTGTCTACCACTAGCATAAACTTTAGCATTAATTCTTTTCTTAACAGTATCTAAAGCAATTGGATTTTTAATTAATACAAAATAATCAGGATAATGTTTTCTTGAAGGTTTAACTAAGAATAAATCACTTAATTTTCTACCATGTTCATTAGAATAATTTAAAATTAATTTATAAATAGTTTCACAAATATTTTGTAAATTCTCTCTTTCTTCATTACCAAGTGGATCAACTGATGCTGCTGTTCTAGTTAATGTTGGTATACCTTTTCCTCTACCACGTCCTCTACCTCTACCACGAGGTTTTGGTGCACCTAACCCACTAATTCCAATACCAGAATTATTTGCAGTTGATCCAATACTTTTAATATTTGGAGTACTTGATCTTTGCCTTTTAGATTCTGGTTCTTGACTTTTAGATTCAATTGATGTATTTCTTTTCAATGGTCTATCATCATCGGAATCAACAATAAAATCTTTCATATCAACTTCATCTTCAATTACGGTTTTCTTTTTTCTACCTTTACGTTTTGGTTTAATTTCTTCTTCAATATTATCATCACCATCAAGATCTGAATCTCCATCACTTGAAACGACTCCTTCAATTTGTCTTAACCATTGATCTTCAGTTAAATTATCGTCATATTTAGCAACTTTTCTTTCTCTATTACCTCTACCATAATCTTCAATTTTAACTTCATCACTTTTAAGAACAAGTGATGGATCTTTTTTATAAAGTTCAGGTAATTCATGTTCATTATATAATCTTGAAGGATAAGGAGCATCTCTTGTAGCAGTAATTCTTTTATCATCAAGCGATTTAAAAATATCTAATTCATTGTCATTTCTAGCAATAATTTGATTTAATTCATCATCGTCTAATTCTTCGTCATCACTATCATCCTGATTTAATTTACGTTCTTCTTCCTTTTCAATTAAAGCTCTTAATAAAGCTTCTTGTTCTTCAGCAGTAGATTTATTATCGAATTTACCAGCTTGAATAACTTTACCATCAATTTCTAATTTTGCATGAGCTCTTTCTAAAATCATTTCTTCAACTGAATCTTCAGTAATTAATCTTAAAATTCTAACTTCATTTTTTTGACCAATTCTATGAGCTCTATCTTGAGCTTGTAAATCTTGATGAGGATTCCAATCAGTATCAAAAATAATAACAGTATCAGCAGTTTGTAAATTTAAACCTAACCCACCAGCTCTAGTTGATAAAAGGAAACAAAAATAGTCTGAATCTTGAGCATTAAACAGTTTTAAAAGTTCAGTTCTATTATCTGCTTTAGTTGCACCATCTAATCTCATATACTTTAAATCTCTTAATCTTAAAAAATCTTCCATAATATCCATAATTTGTGTCATTTGGAAAAAAATTAAAACTCTATGACCTGTTGCTTTAAATTTTGGTAAAATTCTATCTAATAATTCAAATTTACCTGCAACTCTCCAAATATCATCATTTGTTTCCGATACTGGATTAATCATATTTTCAACTTGTTCATAAACAAATGGATGATTACAAATTTTTTTCAATTGCATAATTTGATTATTTGTATTTTTAATTAATGTTGGTTCCCCATTTTCATCACTTGTATATAAAATATTATGCCTTAACATTTGTTGATATAATTTTGATTGAAGTGCTGACATTTTACATTTAACAACTTTTTCAACTTTATTTGGTAAATCTTTCTCGACATCTTTTTTCAATCTTCTTAAAAGGAAAGGTCTTAAAACTTTATGTAATCTTCTAATAATTAATAAAGTTTCTTCTTCGGTTAATGCAATTTTATCTTGACCCCCAGTATTTGCAAATGGTGTATTAAACCATTCATCAAAAGATTTAACAGAATTAAAAATTTTTGGTAAAACAAAATTTAATAATGCCCATAATTCAGGTAAATTATTTTGTAATGGTGTACCAGTTAAAATTAATCTATTATCAGTTTGATAATTATGAGTTAAAGTTTCAGATAATTTAGAATTACTATTTTTCATTCTATGACCTTCATCAATAATCATATGAACCCAATCAATTCTTGCTAAAATTGATTTATCTTTAATAATGTATTCAAAAGTAGTTAATAAAACTTGAAAATTACCAGTTTTAACATCATATGCCAAAGCTTTACGTTGATTTGGTGTACCTTTATAAGTAATCTTTTTTAATGATGGAGCCCATTTTTCAAATTCAATATTCCAATTAGTTAAAGTTGATAATGGTACAATAACTAAATATGGACCTGGAATTTTTTTAACTTCAACTAAATAAGTTAATAATGAAATTGTTTGAATAGTTTTACCTAAACCCATTTCATCTGCCAAAATACCATTTAATCTATTATTAAATAATGAAACCATCCATTGTAAACCTTTTAATTGATATTCTTTTAATGTACCACCAATAAGAATTGAAGGTTGTTTAGTAACTTCTTCTTTAATACGATGTGCAACATGATAATAATCTAATTTTTCACGTCTTTCATCTTCAGACATATTTTCATCAATTATATTACTTATTTCAGTACCACCAGCTTCTCTTTGTTGATTTTGAACAGCTTGGGCTAAAGAATCTAAGAAAGTATTAGTTTGTTTTAACAATTGTGTAATTCTTGTATCTTTAGTATGATCCAATAATTTCAAATAAGCTTCTTCATCATTCAGTTTTAAAGCTTGTAAACGTTGTTTTGCCATTCTTTCAAGTCTCTTCTGTTCTTCTTTAGCAACTTGATTATGATAACTACCAATTCTTGTTGTAAATTTAGATAATTTTTCTTGTCTATATCTACCCTTTCTTAATTGTTCATCAACTGACAGAACAATATCTGATATTATAGTACGATGTTTTTCATTCTTTTCAGCTAATAATGATTGAATCTGACCTTTATATAATTCATGACTTGATGCAATATTTTCTAAAGTTAAAGGATTAAATTTTGCTAAAAAATTTGGATGAGAATTTGGTAATAATGATTTATTAAACCAAGTAAGTGATAATAATGAACCTCTTAATTGTTTTTGAACTGGTATTAATTCTAACATATTAATTTCATCAATTATTTCATTCTTAATTTCTAATGATTTATTTGGATCACTATAATTTAAATGCTCTAATTTTTTCTTTAAATATGATAATCTTTCGTCAATTTTTAATAATATATAAGCTTCTCTATTACTTTTAATTTCTTTTAAATCAACTCCTTCGGGGAATAAACCAGGATAAGTATATCTTGATTGATTTGAAAATAATTGTTCAAATGGTATATCTTGAACTGAATCTCCAACTATTGAAGGTAATTCATAGCAATCAACTTGAATCATTGGTTGATCAATTGGAATTATAGTTAATTTTTTATTATTAGTTTCAACACTTGGAAGAAAAGATTCAATTGATGTTGGTGGATGTGGTTGAAATGGTGTAAGTTGTGGTCCATCTTTAATAACTGGAGAATTAGAAGGATTTGAATTTCTAGATTTTGAACTTGCTCTTCTATCGAGTACTTGGTTTTTAATCACTTGTTGTTGTTGTTGTTGTTGCTGTGGTGGAATTGGTTGTGGTGGTTGAGGTGGTTGAGGTTGAGGTTGTTGCTGTTGCTGTTGTGGAGGAATTTGTTGCTGTTGTTGTGGCGGTATTTGATGCTGTTGAGGAATTTGTTGAGGTGGTTGATGCATTTGTGTATGTTGTTGTAAATATGGACTTTGTGATTGTTTACCAATACTTGCACTTCTAGAAGGTTGAGCTATTGGAGTTTGTTGAATATTAATATTAGCCATTTGAGCAGGCATTGGAACATTATTCATAATTGGAGTTGGTACATTACTTCCTTGACTTACAGCAGGTGAATTAGCTTGGAATGGAGCTGTTACTGGAGTTGGAGCTTGAGTTGAATTATTAGTGAATGTATTAGGACTTGGTTGATTAACCAGTGTAAGATATTGACCATTTTGAGGTAATGCAAATTCATTATTTGTTGCATAATCTGTTAGTTGTTGTGGAATTTGAGGACTACCAGGTGCAGGATTTTTCATTAGTACTTTCAAAGCTTGTTGATGAGTTTTTAAAAGTTGAAACTGACTTGCAGTAAATGCTGAACCTTGATTTTGGTTTTGATTTTGATTCTGATGCTGATTTTGATAATTTATTGAAGTTGGTGTAACATTTTGTGACATATTTTGCTTTTGTTGAAAAGTTTGGTAATTTGAATTCATTTGATTTTGATTTTGGTTTTGATTATTCCCATATGAATTATTACCATTATTATTCCCATTAACATTACCATTCGTATGCATATTATTATTAACTGATGAATTATTCATATTCATGTTATTATTCATGGTATTCATGTTATTATTATTCATATTATTATTCATATTATTATTCATATTATTATTCATATTTCCATTTATCATACTATTAGAACCATTTTGATTCATATACACGCTATTCAGATAATTTGAGTTACCACCATTTTGGAAAGTATTAGACATCTGTTGTTGGCTCAGCATTTGTGACGCACCTTGTTGATTTTGGTGTTGCACATGCTGCTGCTGCTGCTGCTGCTGTTGAACATGTTGTTGCTGTTGTTGCTGTTGCTGTTGCTGCTGCTGGGCCTGTTGTTGTTGCCTTAACGTAGATTGTTGTTGAACAAACTTTATCACTTTTGACAATTGAACAAATTCAGGAACTGAATGAGCATTTTCCCCGTATTCATTCTTTAATTGTTGCCAACGTGCTACAATCTTTTGTAATTCTTCTTTCCCTAATTGCCTATTCATAGTTCAATTAAGCTGTTATTTATTGATAAAAGATTTTAAATTTAATAAATAATTTTTAATTGATTACAATATTATTTATAATAACCTGTTTACTTGGGTGTGAAGGTTTTTTGAGACTTTTGGGAGTTTTTTGGTTTTCACGCGCTCTCAAAAAGAGGATTTTTATGGTCCTGTATATTAAAAAAAGATTTGAGTTTTTGGTGAAACTAAAAGGAACTATAAACGTATTGTAATTACTTTATTTTAGATCTTGATGGTTTAATTAAACTTAATATTAGTGATCTTATGGGTTGTGTGGATTGTGAAAGATTATATACTGTTAATTAGGAACTCATACGATAAAAAGCGTACGGATTACTGTGCAAAAAAAAGAGAAAAAAAGCACTGTTGCTGCCAATAGGAAATTTTGACATACTTCCATTGACCTTAAGTATCTTCATTATGGACAGATTTATCAGTTTTACACACATGTATGTGTATGTCTGTATAAGGAATGTATACCTTTTCTAAGTCTTTGGTTTCCAAAGTTCACCTTTACCTCTTGGAGCATAATTGATAGCATCAAATCTTTCCTTTTTAACACCATCTTCTTCAATATAAGTAATACCTTGAATTTTATTTGATTTTCTTCTGCCTCTATTATTAGATGAATCATTAATTTGTGAATAATCGTATATAGATGTATCAATTGTATCTTGTAAAATACTATTATGAGCAATATTTTCATCAACTAAGAATGAATTATGAGGATTATATAATCTATTAACATCAAAAGATTGAAAAATTAATAATTCAGCTTCATTAACATTCATACAATCAATATCAAAACTTTTAACCCAAATTTTAGTAATTGAATCTTCAGTAATTAATTTCCATTCTTCTAATGGATTTAAATTATCATGCTTTTGAATAAATTTTTTAAAAATACAAGATTTAATTAAATATTTTAATCTTGGAGGCATTAAAGCAAGTCTATTTGAATTTTCTTTAGCCTTTTGATATGAAATAGAATTTTCATATTGAATATCATTATCCCTTGATGAACTTGATAAATTACCAGCATTAAAATCATTTGAAAATTGACCAAAATCTTCATGTTTTGAATTAATAAAAGTTGAATCAAATTTTGTTTTAAAATTTGGGAATTCTTTAATTTTTGGATTATGAATTTTAAAATTTTGGCATTCTTTCCAATCTGGTTCTTCTTCCTCTGGACCTTGAATTATTAATTTTATAGAAAAATTATCAATTAAATCTAATTCAGTTTTATCAAATTCATATAAATCATCAATAAATTTAACAGATTGTCTAGCGTATGTGGCAACCATTGATGTCCCCTTTTTTAAATAATCAAATTGTCTTAATGTATAAGATGGTATATAAAGTGTTACAATAGTATGTTGATCTTTAATCCTTTCATTACGACTCTTTACGTATTCTTCATTATACCAACGTTTAATATTTCCAATTCCTCTAGTAAAAGCAGATGGATCTAAAATAATATTTATTCTCCTGGTTGGAATGCTATCATCTACATTAGAAGGAATTTGACCAACCAATTCATCAAATTCATGAAAATTCTCCAGACTTAGATCATCATCCATTTTGTACAATTTGCGAAATCACTAAAACTCAGGTTAAATAAAGTAATGTGATGCTTCTCTGACACGTAAAAACTCATAAAATCAAACTTGACCAAGAGTTATTAATTTTAACTATACAGCATGAAGTGACTCGAATATTACAGAGAGATTAAGATTTTACCATAGAGATATTAATTATGTCCGTTACAACTCAACAAAACACACCATATATAAGTTTATATGCCCTCCAAGAAGTACAACCCCCCATTCCCTTCATACCAAGCAACTAGTTCCTTGCCACCTTCATACAAATTACAATTGCATAAAACAATCTAAATGTTAGTATTATTATTCCATCAGAAAGTAGTCATAAATTGAAATCAATAAACGTTAGTTTTAATATTAGAGATGCCAGAAAAAACATACATTGAATAAACTTGACATCATTTGGAATTAACATACCTTGAAAAATCATTCTGTTGGTTCACTTGGGATAGTGAATGGTTTAAATCAATGGGGTATTGATTTTATTCATCTTTCGTATGATGATGAATGAGAAAAAAATTTTCACTGAGTATCAATTAAATACTGTTTGGAAAAGGTGTGTTTTTGTAAAAATTGTAATTGTGTAATTACCTCTTTTTTTATAGATTTATATAGATTTTATAAGCCTTAAGAGTATAGAGATGATGGTAATAGCGATAATAGGATATATATTTTTTTTTTAAGGATTTTTATATTTTTTATATTTTTTATATTTTTAAAAATTAAAAGAATTCAATGAAAATTTCAAAAATTGTTGCAAATTTTGCAAAATAATCTGATACAAAATAATATTATTTAATTATCAAAATAAAAATTACCAATTAAATGAAAATTCTCTTTCATTTGGTTTATAATTATTTTCAGTTAAATCAATTTCTTTTTTAAGTGTAGTTGTATCAACTGGATTAACCATACCAAAACCTTCTTCTAAACTTGAAACTGTTTCTTGAAGATGCATCATTTTTGAATGAGTTAATTCTAAATCTTGATTGAATTCTCCTTGTTTATCAACTAATGATTTTTTCCAAACTTTAAATCTGTATTCTTGATTACTAATTATTTCATTAAATGAATCTTTTAATTTATCTTCTTTATATTTTAAAATATCATCTTTACCTTGATTCTCCTTTAAGAAATCTGAATATTTAAAATTTGAATAAATTTTTAATTGATCTAATCCATTTTGTTTTAAAGTTTTTGATTCATTAGAATCTTTATCTTTAACATTATCTTCATCTTCTTCATCTAATTGAATAATTAAATCATTTGGAAATTTATTAATGATTAAAGAATTTCTAAAATTTTCATAATGTAATTCAGTTGATAAAATAAAATCAAGCGTATTATCAGTAATCAAAATCTTTTTAATTAAATTATAATCACAAAATGAATCATTTTCAATTTCGATATTACCCCAATTTAATTTTCTACCTCTAACAAATTGATTACGTTTATCAGTAACAATATCATTTGATCCAATAAATGAAAATGGTAAATTATTATTAATTTCTTTAATTAATTCTTCATTATTTAAAAATTCACATAATGAAATATTATTAATTTCTAAAATATTTTTAAAATTATATTTATATTCAATAATTTCTTTATGATTTAAAATATCACATTTACTAATTATTGGAATTAAATTAACTCTTGTACTTAAAGCTTTAATAGTTTCAATATCTAATACATTTAATTGTTTTAAATTATTTGGTAATAAATAAATACAACAATGAATTCTATTATCAATTTTATTTAATCTATTTGGTTGTTGATCTTGGAAAAAATATAATCTAAATTGATCTTCAATAAAACTTTTAATTGGAATCCAAGTACCATCATTATTAATTAATTGACCTAAACCAGAAGTTTCAATAACATTCAATCTTAATCTATAATTATTTTCAATCAATTCAAATTTATTATATTGTAAAGAATCTTTTGAATAAATTTCAGATTTTTCTAATAATTGACTATTAAATAAAGTATTAATAAATGATGATTTACCAACTCCAACTTGACCAGCAATCATTAAATTAAATTGATCACCTTTTCTATAAGCAAATTTTTGTCTTTGATCAGGTAAAAATTTTAAACCAATTTTATAATCATTTTCATTATCAATTTCATCATCATCATCATCATCATCAAAATCAATATCATCCAGATCATTTTCAAATTCAAATTCATTATCCAAAGTGGAACCATCATATTCTTCATTTAAAGTACCAGATTCTTCAGTTGGTTTAATATTAATATTTTGAGTTGTTGAAATCTTACCATTATTAAATCTAAAACTACCACGATTCCCATTGCTATTTCCAAATTCTGGAACATTAAGGTAATGTAAATCAGCAACATCATAAGCTTGGGTAACGCCAAGTGGTTCATCTAATACATGATTATAATCTTTACCTTCATTTTCAAATTCAAATTGATCAGAATCAACTTCTGGTTCTGACATTTGTCCAACAGCATCAGTTATAGTTTGTTTACCATCATCATTAATGATTTCCAATTGAGTCTTTAATCTGTCACTCAAATGGAAGATGTCAGCACTGCCAATGACAGACGATGACCCACCACTAGCCAGTCTTTCGAAAGTTCTTTCCCTAGACATCGTGATATCAAAGTTACACAGAAAACTTTTGTTGAGGTAAAATCCACAAACGCTACTTTTTTTTTGCAGCACCTTTTTGCGTTATCTTTTGGGCCGCACAGATTATCAACAAAGAGTATACAGCTTTAGTAGTTATTAATTATTTAGCTTAACTAGTCTCTACAGAGTGGTAAACGGTCTATGGTTTACATATACATATATAAATCTATATATACGTGTATGCCTTCCTGCGTTGAAGTTCTTTTGAAGTACTTATTTTGAAATAGCTTCAACATTAATCTGGATGATTAGTGATGTTTTTTTCAGTCAGTCCGATGGTAAACAACTTTATATATGTAGATATTCCACATTTTATAATTAGGAATTCATAAGACAAAGTCTACCCACATCTAGAACCATACTCTGTATTATAAATAGCATCATCACCTTTACCAGTGCGTGCATGGATGTTTCCTAACTTGGAAGTAAAGTACTAACCCAAATTGTTAGATTATCTCAAAATTTGAGACTTACCATGTTAAGATGTAATCATAACAACTTTTTAATTTTTAAAAAATCCGGTAACACTTTTATTGGCAAATAAATTAATTCTGATAAATACATCCCATACTCATTGTTCTGGTCCCAACACCTATTGTTCTTTGTGTTTGTTTTCCAAAACAACAAGCAACATTCTTTGGGTAATAATAAACTAATTAGGTTTCCTATCTTGCAATCGCCTTAATTATCAAGTTATACCAGTTTTTTTTCACATTCTTTTCCCATTTCATTTAATTGTGTTTCAAAAGAACCTGTTACTTATCACTCAGTTTATACCACATATCAAAACCAATCGTCATAAAAGTTAATCATTACAACTTTACTTAGTGGTAGATTAATAGAAAAGATTAAATAGAAACCCAACCACATTTTTGAAAAAACCAGGCTTGAACACTTGTTATTCATTATACTTGAAAATTTTTCAAAAACCTTGCAACATAATCAGAGATGACTACTCGACCAATATTAAAAACAAATAAATCAATGGATGATCTTGATATTCCATCAGCATCAAATTTTATAGCAACTGATAGAAGAGCTAGATCTCAATCACCACTGAAATCTAATCGTAAATCTTTACCACCAGGGTTTGAAATGAAATTACCGTCCTTACCATTTGTTTATTCAGATGATCTTAAATCATTATCATCCAATTCATCTTCATCTAATACATCATCAACAACCTCAATTTCAAGTGATCAATTGAAAAAATTATCAAAATCTCCAATTTCTAAAAAATTACATATAAATAATACTGCTGAGGGCCATCATGTGATACCTATCCCATTTGCACTTACATTACCACCAAAATTAAGTCCAAAAAATTTAAAGCCAAAATCTCCATCTTCTCCTGGATCTCCTTCACCAAAGGCTAAAAGATCACAATTAATTTTCACTGGTTCAAAATATGAAAAAATTGAAAGTCTGTCAGATGAAGAAGAATCAATTGAATCTTTGAGATCTCGTCAAAAGAGTGAACAATTAAGACAAATTGAATTAGCCAAACGTAGATCAAGAGAATTGAATAGAAGTCCATCTCCAACTAAAACTTTAGATCCATCTTATAATTATAATTCAAGTTTGAATTCTAGTCCAACTCCAGGTTCAAGACCTGTAAAACCAATAAATTCAATTTTAAAATCTCCTCCACTGTCACCGTCACCATCAAAAAGAGTTGGCCCACCATCAGTTAATTCTAATAAACGTAAATCAGCAAAGAGTTCAATTCAAGCTAAAACTTTAAATCAAGATGAGTTAAGTATAATTGAGGAGCGTTCAAATAATAATTCAAGAACTTCAACTATTAAGAGTTCAAATATAAAATCTGATCTTCCAGTTACTGAAGTTAAAAATTTCAATGATGATAAATCTTTACCACCTCCACCAGATGAACAAGAATCTCAATCTCAACCTCCATTACCAATTGAACAAAACGAAAGAGGTAGAGATAGAAGTCCAATAACTCCAATAACTCCACAAAGGTACGCATCTGAACCATTACTTTCATCATATTCTCCAATTACAACTGATATACAAGTACCAGAAAGAGATGGTGGATACAGACAAACATCTTCATCACCAGTTAGAGCTACCATGCCACGTTACGTAACTGAAGGGAATTTATCACTTCTAAAAACTTCAAATGCTCCATTTATAAGTCCTGGTAAAGTACTACAAATTTCCAAAAGAAGTTTTAGTGATGAATCTCATGTATCAAGTGTTAGTTCATTTAGTACAGTTGCTGATGGTATGAGTTTAACAAGTAATTTTAAGAAAAGAGAAATTAGTCAAAATTCTACAATTTCTGAAGAATCAATTGAATCAAGTGAATCAAATCAATCTTGGGATTCTGTTCAAAAAAGTATAGATTTAACTATAAGAGGTTCAGATAATGAGACCGAAAATAATGATCATACTTCAAGTGAACAAAAAGAAGAGGAAGAAGAATCTGAAGACTCTGAAGAATCTGAAGAATCTGAAGAAGTTATTGAAACACCAGTTTATAGAGAACCATCACAAGTTGCACATAAATTTGTTCACACTTCAATTCCAATGGTTATAAATTCAGACAATATAGAACATTCAAGGGAAGTGGCATTTGATGAAACTGGAATGGAAACTGTGAATGATACCATTACTGAACCATACCAAGATGAAGAAAGTGATGTGGCCAAGTACTATTTGGATACCACAATTGATGAAGATTTTGAAGCTCCAAAGACACCAATTAATGAAGTTCCAAATACAAAAGAACAGGAATCGGAATCTGAATGGGAAGATGAATCAGATGATACTATTAATTTTGAAAAACTGTCAGAAGAAAATGAAGATACTGAAGATAAGCACGAGAAAGAAATAGACAATAAAGGTGTTGGTAAAAAATTTGATTTCCCAAATAACCGTTATAATATCACTAATCTTGATACTACCAAGAGAAGAGTTATATCAAGTGAAACTTATAAATCCAATAAATCCAGATTTAGTTATTTTTCGAATATGGATGGACAAATTGAAATTCCTGATTTATCTGAAGCTTCATTTAGTGAAGTTGGCACCGTAAGACCTTCCCAACCAATGAACGTTAATGGTACCACATTCAATGATTTAGTATCTAGTGACGAAGAACTTGAACCTATAGGCATCCCAAGTCTGAAAGGTAGAAGAATCGTAACTGAAACTTTCAAACATTTATATGATAGTGATAGTGAACTTGAATCAGTTTATTCAACTATAAAATCAAAATCAACAAATAATTTATCTGATAAATTATCTAAAGAATTACCACCGTTACCTGAAGTAACGATTGATAGTAGTCAAACGCAAACTCCTATGAGAGGTGTTGGACATAGTAGACTGAGAAGTTATCATAGTCGTCATAAATCATTAGGTAAGATTGAATTTAATCTAGATGATTTAAAGAATGCACTTCCAATTGAACAACCAAAATCCAATCCAATTGAAAGGGAAAAGGAAACTCAAGATAATTTCCAAGATGATATGAATATTAAAGTCGCTGAACCTCCAGCTCCAATTAATTATAAAGTTGATTTCAAAGAAGCCATCAAAGCTAATCATAGATTCAGAACTGTAACTCCAACAGTCACAGATTTAATTCAATCACAAGTATCATCAAGTGAATCAAGTTACCAATCTGGTAAATCTGCACAATCTGGACATTCACATCCAACTGCTTCAACTGATGCTTCTGATACCGAAAGTGTTACAATCGATTTGACTAAGGAGAATTACAATATTTGCACAGTACAAAGAAATAATTCAACTCAATCATACAGATCAATCACCGAGAAATACAAAGGTAAAGAAGTTGAAGTTGTAATTGTTGATGATGTAGATGATGAGAAAGATTTAGAAAGTATTTATTCCAAGTACGGTAAAAATTGGCTCGGAAGAAGTGAATCAGTACGCAGTGATTCACCAAGTGAAGGATCAGTTGCTTCAAGTGCATTCTCATACAGTTCAATGACAAGTGAACAAATTCATTTAAAGGCAAGAGCTAAGTTAAATAATCATGTTAGTAAAGTTAATGAATTACGTTCACCAAAGAAGAATTTATCAATTACTTCAACAGGAAGTAAATACAATTCAAGAAGAATAAGGTTACCACAAAGTGATCAAACAAAAATAGATCAGCCAATAATCAACACAAATACTGGTGTTAGACAATCAAAGAAATTTGAAGAAGAAAAGTACCTCGACTATACAAAATCTTCAAGTTTTTATGATTTCAACTCATTTATTAATCAAAAAAATCAAATTTAAACAGGTAGGAATAGAAATATATATATTAATTTGTAATTTTCAACTCTTTTTAGATATATTTGTACATAGATTTAGAGTGTAATACCAATGCTAATGTCTTTTTTAAAATACTAATGCTAACTTTTATCTTCACTAATAGTTGTTAAATAATCTTCACCTATACTACGGCTTTGACTATGCCCACGACTGAGACTATGACCATGACCATGGATATGATTAGGATTGAGTGATTGATTCTTTTTAGAGTCCGTAGGTTTCTGGTTATAGAAAGTAACAGTTTTATTGGAAGTCTCTAATTTATTATACATTCCTATTCCCATTCCACCATTCATTGTAACCATTTTTGTTGGCCTTTTATTGAATGAATTTGATCTCATGAAATTCATTGATTGATTCAATTGATTGAATTGATTGACAACTTCTTCATCATCAAAATCATAATCTTCAGGCAACTGGTTGATTTCATCAATTAAATCCTTTTCAAGTTCATTTAAATCTTCATAATCAGTTGTTGCTTCAAGTAATCTCATCTCTGGTGATTCACTTAATTGAACTTTCTTGGAATCCTTTTTAACAAACGGTATAGATTCAGTCTTAACTTGACGTGTCTTTATTTGAATTGGACTGGTCTTTTGTATAGTTTGTAAAAAATTCATCATATTTTCAATAGAATTTCTTTTCTTCTGTTGGTCTATTTCATTATCAATTTGTAAATTATCAAGCAAATTCATCATTTCATTAATTGATTGCCTATTTATTTTTGGAGTTTTAAAACTACGTTCCGTGCCATGCAATTCACTATCTTCTTTTATTGTGTCCTCTTGATTAGTTTCATCATTTGTATCATTATCATTATCATTATCATTATCATTATGATTATAATTATTAACATCCTTTGTAGTAGTTTCTCTATGATCAGAGAAATCAAACACATCAGATGATCCGCCCATCAGTATACTAGTTCTTTGTGAAATAGTATTTGGATCAAATTTATCATTTGTATCATTTATTATACCTAACCCATCTTCTTCTAATTCTTTAATTAAATCAATTTCATCAATTGATAAATGGAAACTACGAATTTGACCCTTTGCTCGTATAACACTTGGACTAAAACTATTAAATCTAAGTGAATTGCCACCACCAATAGTTAAACCAGTAATTAAAGGTGAGCTTAAATCAAATAATTCTAAATTATCTTTAGAATCAATTTTACTACCAATATTTAAATGATCGGGTCTTGGTGAATCCATATAACTATCAAGAATATCATCTTCACTAAAATCAGGGGTAGAAGTGTTTTTAATACCTTCAATTGATAAATGATATGAATGACCAAAAGGTATCCTACCATGAGGTAAAGTTAAAATTGATTCATTTTCAAAATACATTTGATTATATCGTCTATTATTTTCTTCATTTGCTTCATATTCTTGAATATAATATTCATCTTGTTCATAATCGAAATTTTCATCATCCTGATATTTTTCATAATCTTCGTCATCTTGTTCATCATCATTTATATGACTAACTAACCTTTTATCTATATCATCATCTAGTTGGAAGCTACCATTTCCATATCCAGAATTTGATGCAAAATCATTGTCATACCCATTATTATTAGCATTATCAATATCATCAAAATCATTATTAATATAATGAATTTCTTCTTCATCGTAATCATCAACTAAAGTGGAATCAAATCCATTATTTTCATAATCATAATCATCAACATCAGAACGTTCATCAAAATCATGTTCTGGTTCCGGTTTATCTTTTGTCTTTTCTTTGTATTTACTTTTAGTTTTATAATATTTAATAGAAGTATTTCTACCACCTTTCATATCTTGAACGAAGGAAAAGTTTGAATCATCTGAATCATCAGTATCACTTGAGAAATTTGAATTTCTTGAATTTCCTGAATTTGAAATTGATATTCTAGATGATCTTGATTTTGTTGATTTTGATGTTCTTGTACTATGTTTACTACTTATACTATTACCGTTAAGTTTTTGAGATTTAATTGAATTTAAAGTAGGTAGTATTTTATCACTTAATCTCAGTAATCTTGAATTTTCTGAAACATTTGAATTTCTAGTAAATAATGAAGGCCTAGTTGGCCTTGAACTAAGACTAGATGAAGCGGTTAAACTAAGTCTACTATCTTTAGAATAATTTAGTGAAGTTTCGTCAGTTGATTTCCTTTTCTGAAATAAATTTTTAATTGGGATTAACAATTTTTTAGGAGAATTAGAACTTGAATTTGAATTTGAATTATTTGAAAAAGATGGTGAAGGATGTTGAGGTATTATTGGGGATGATAATGGTGTATTCAAATCCGAATGAGTGGACTGAGTTGATTGAGTTGAATCAGACCTTCTATGACTTTTATATAGTGATTTCATTGTAGATCAAAAAACATTCGCACAATTGTTATTATCACTGCTAATTTTAGATAAGAGTGAAATTTTTAGAATTACAAGGTGAAATACTTCTTTAGGGAATTAATGGGATAAGAATAGAGTTAACTTTTTACAGTAGAATAGAGATAGGGATAATATAATTTAATACTAAAACTGTTAAGAAACATATTGTACAAATATACTTAACAGTATGAACGGGACCCTTTGAAAGGGTAAAATATATGTTGTAAAGTGATTTTTTGTTAAATTTGAGAATGTTCCTACAGGGGATGAAACAGATTTCATAAAATAAAGGGGGGGATGTCTCTCTTTAGATATAATTATATTACTATTAAGTAATACTGATAACCAGACTTTTGTAGATATGAACTAGACGTCTACATTTCTTAACTTACTATTTAATAAAATTGTTGCTTTTTTTTTTCTCTTTCCCTATTCTAATACAATTTAAACCGCAGTTAGCATACCAACCATTTAAAATTAAAAAATAAATAATTTCTTAAAACTAGAGATTCTATTATTATTCACTTAGTTTATAATATTCAACTTAATTGAGGTTTCTTTAGTATATCTTTTATAATCGTCCGTCTTTCCCTTTAATTTCTCTGGTTCTCTGGTTAAAAAATAAGGGGGAGAGAGACAGAGATAAAAAAAAATGGCAAAAGAAACTTCAAAGCCGCATAGGGCACCAACCCCCTCAAACAACACACACATCACATGACCCTCATATGACTGTTTTCTCAATTTCAAAAAGTCGTGTAGTTCATAAATTGGATTTTTGAGAAAGAAAAATTTTAATACTACGCACTCGTTCTCAAATTAAAGAATTTTTCAGTAAATAAGTCCATCAATATGTTAATTCCAAAACAAGATAGAAAATTAATCCACCAACATCTCTTCCAAGAAGGTGTTGTCGTTGCTAAAAAAGATTACGAACAACCAAAACACGATGAAATCGATACTAAAAACTTATACGTCATCAAAGCTTTACAATCATTAACCTCAAAAGGTTACGTTAAAACTCAATTTTCATGGCAATATTACTACTACACCTTAACTGATGAAGGTGTTGAATTCTTAAGAGAAGAATTAAACATCCCAGAAGGAATCTTACCATTAACTAGATTACAAGGTGCTCCAGCTGAAAGACCTCAACAAAGATTTCAACAAAGAAGAGGTAACTTCAGAAGAAGAGAATAGATTATTCATCTTTATTAAATTAAACAAATTTACTGAAAAAATGAGTCTTTTATTATCTTCAAATTAATTCCTAGTCAAAAGAAATAAAGAAAACAAGATTTTCCAACCCTTTTTTTGTTTGGGTTTATCAAATGGTTATAAAATTTTTTAATATCATTAGTTAGATCATAGGAATTCATTTGTGAATAATTCATATGTATTTTATTCATGTTAATACACGATATATTGGAAATTTTTTATTTTATACCCTTTTTTTAATTCACTTTTATTAAAAGATTGAATATTCTATGTCTTTAGTCTAATTTAATTTAACTAAATGAGACTAAGAGAGATAAAGTTATTGTTGAATCATCTAATTAAAAGTGAAATACCTCTTTCAAACACGAATACCTCTATGTATTTTTTATTATCTTCCACTACCACTATGGATTTTACGTAAATCTATATACATCATTTCTCCCTATCCAACCAAATTACTTAACAACCAGAATTTTCATCAATAAAATTTCGGATTTTTCAAAATTTTCAAATTATCTTCAACTCTAATTAAACTTTCTCCTTCTTATATATAATATAAGTGACTATAATTAACTACTTGTTAATTGTTACAAAGTAAAATGTTATAACATTATCTAGAATCAAAAAGGATCTGACGATCATGTGATCGCTCCTCCCATTAGAAATCAATTCTCAACAATAAATCCCATTTAACGAGCGCGAGCTTAAAATAAACAGGATAATGAATGATTTACCATCTTACCCAACTCCAAAGCAAGCAGCTTATGTTGTTCAACCTCAATCATCACAATCGATGATGCCCCAACAAAGAAGACCAAAACCACAAACATATAAAGCTCCATCACAATCTCAAATTCAAGGTCAGGGTCAATATAGGAATTATTCAACTGGTCACGCTCAAAATCAAGCTCCTGTGGGTCAAGTTCATTTTAATCAAGGTGCTCCACTGAATTATTATCAACCACAGCAACCACCACCACCACAACAACCACTTCCACCACATCAACAACATCAGCAAATTCCACAACAACAAAATTATTATCAACAAGTGCCACAACAGCAACAGCACCATCAGCCTCCACCATCTCAAAATTATTATCAACTGCAACCACCACCTCCACAACAACAGCAACCTCAGCAAATACAATACCAGCAAAGATCTCCAAGTAACGCGTATCTGAATATGTCTACTTCACCAATGAATCAAAGTTTCAATCAAGCACCACCACAAGCTCCAATGCAATCACATCAACCACAACAGATGCAACAACAAATGGCACCACCAATGCAACAACATCAACCACAACAACAAGCACCACCTCAACAAAGGTATGAAAGTCAATCTAGTAAGAAACCTCCACCTCAAGAAGCTCCACTTATGCATCAAGCTCCTAGTAAATCCAGATCAAAAGAAAGTTTAAATGAAAAACAATCATCCAAACAAAAACTTGAATACGAATTGAGGTCAGTCTTTGATAAAGTCGATATTAATCATTCAGGTAAAATTTCAGCAGCGGAATTATCAAACGCCTTACTTAATTTCGATCATACAAAATTTCAAAATTCAACAATTATATTAATGATTAATTTATTCAGCTCATCAACCGCAACCACTAAAAGTTTAAATTTCGATCAATTCGTTTCATTATGGAAATATTTATCTGCTTACAAAAAATTATTCATACAAGCTGACACTAATGGCTCAGGTGATATTTCATTTGGAGAATTCCAAAAAATATTGGAACAAATCGGTTATAAATTGAACATCGATTTGGTGTTGCATTTATTTCAAAAATTCGCTTACAAAACCACTGATGGAGAATCAGTAGGGACTTTAAAATTTGATAAATTTATTGAACTTTTGGTATACTTAAGAAAATTAACTGATGTTTTTAAGAAATATGATAAAGATCTATCTGGAATTGCAACAATCAATTTCTCAGATTTTTTACTAGAGATTTCAAATCTTTCTTAATGTTAATTAGCTCTTTTTTAATATTATTCACCACCCCACCAAAGGTTTCTATAGATGTAATATATTCTCGTTTTCTATATAATTCCTATACAAATTATGTCTTACTTCTAGAACCATATAATGTGAAATATGGAGTAAAAAGAGCGGCTCACTCGCAATTTCAAGTTTTCCCCAAAGGGCATTTGATAAGTATTAGATCCTTCTAAATCCATCATAAAATTTATAGTAAATAAAAGTTAAAACAATATCATAATGGACAATACAAATGAAGGTTTATACACCACAAACACATATGCTGAATCTTTGGAAACTCGAAATTCTTCAATCTCAGATAATTTATCAAATTACGCAAATGAAGCAACTATATTACAACACAAAATGACCACAAGAGATGCACTTCGTACATACACACCATCACTTCTATGGTCAATTGCAATGTCGTTAACGATAGTAATGGAAGGGTATGACCTGGGGTTAATGGTTCTGTTTTTCGGGTACCCCAGTTTTCAGCGGAAATTTGGTTATGAAATATCTCCAGGAGTTTTTGAGATACCTAGTGGGACACAATCTTTCCTTTCTGGTGCTTCATCAATTGGTTTAATCATTGGAGTAGTAGCAAATGGATACTTCATTGAAAAGTTTGGCCATAGGAAAGTTACAATGTCAGCATTAGTAGCCATGTCTATGTCTGTGGGTGTAACATTTTTTGCACAAAATGTTAAAATGCTAATTATGGGTGAAATACTATGTGGATTACCATGGGGGATTTTCACGGTTATTGGACCTACATATTCATCAGAGGTAACACCATTAACATTAAGGGGGTATATGACAGCAGCAACACTGGTTTTTTGGACAGTGGGTCAAGTCATTGCATCATTGGTGCTTCGAATGTTGGTAAATGTTGATACTGAATGGTCATATCGTATCCCATTCGGTCTTCAATGGATATGGCCAATTCCACTTTTCTTGGTTTCATACTTTGCTCCAGAATCTCCTTGGTGGTTAGTACGTCATGGCCGTAAAGATGAAGCATTGAAATCCATCAAGAGACTATCTTCTCCTTCCATTCATACTTCCGCTAACGAAACATTAGCAATGATAATACATACTACACAAGTTGAAAGACAAGCACGAGCGTTAAGTAAGACACCAAAATCAAGTTTGGATACTTATAAAGAGATCTTGAGTCCAAGAAATAGGAGGAGGACTAAAATTGCAGCAATGGTATTCATGGGTCAAATATTTTGCGGTGCAGCTTTTGCTTATTCTCCATCATTTCTTTTCAGACAACTTAATGTCCCACCAGATATAACTTACACATTGAACGTAATTGTTACATTCATTGCATTTACAGGGACAGTTTCTTCATCAATTGTAATTTCACGGTATGGCAGAAGGACGATTTACCTTACAGGCCTTGTTATACTATCTACCTGTTTGTTATCTGTTGGGATGTTACAAATTATACAATGTACATGGGCCCAATGTATAGTGGTAATGATTTGGGATGCAACGTACGCACTTACAGTAAGCCCCATAACTTACACTATAGTTCTGGAGATCTCTGCCACAACAGTCAGATCCCAAACCGTGGCCGCCGCTCGGGCATGTTACCATGTCTCACAGGTGTTCGCCGTCATGTTAGAGCCAATGTTGATAAGCCCTACTAAATGGAATTTAAAAGGGTATGGAGGTTTCGTTTGGTTTGTGCCGTGTTCTGGATGGTTTTTTTGGGCACTTAAAGAAGTCCCAGAGACGAAGGGAAGAACTTATGAAGAATTGGATACGTTATTTGGTTTAGACATCCCAGCTCCTGAATTCTCTTCAATCAATTTGAGCCAGAATAATCTACAAAGAGACTTAACTTGATTAAATATATATATATATGTATTCAAAATATTTAGTCACGTGCACGCCTTTTTCCATCCAGCTCACTATATAAAGTTTTCTCATCTCTGTAGAAAATTTTCTCCCTTATAGTCACTTTCTTAATCCATAAGACTTGTATGTAAACTTTAATGATGAAAACTAACTCAGCTCACTCTGAGGTAACCCGATGCTGATAAAATTTCCTAAACATTCATCAAATTTCTGATATAAAGTATTATTATACTAACAATTTAGACTCTTTAAAACAATACAAAGAATATCAAAGGACTATTTACCTGGACTCTTTGGTCTCAATTCGTTGATTTCAGCGGTTTGTCTAACGAGATATTGAGGCTGGTTATTCTTATAACTGATTGATGATTTTGATTTTAATTCTAATTCGTATTCTAATGGATTGAAATTATTAATTAAAACATCAGGACTTAAAATAACCCAACCACGTCTTAATTTGACTGGTACTTTCCCTGTATTATATGGAACTATATGCAATCTCCTATTGAAATTTGAAAAATTTTCGATAAGTCTATAAATTGAGTCAGGAACAGCGTTATGATTCATTGACCCCTTCGACTCAAATTGTAAATCAGTATCAATATTACAATGGATTAAATGCAGATCATTACTTCTTCTAACTGTACCAGTGATACACATCCAACAATGATACTGTTGATTTTCAAATAATCCTCCCAGTTTAGGGTAAAAAGTATTAGTCTTTTCAACTGGTAAAAAAATTAACTCTTCAGATCTTCTAAATCTTTTATTATAGTGTCCATTTAAAGTTTCAGTAAGTTGATCAATTTGTTCTTTACTAGTCCAAACGTATAAAAATCCAGGCTTTGAACATAATTTAACTAATGGTAATTGTTTCAAAAATCCAATAATATTATAATTAATCATTGATCCAATCATAATGACATCGAATTGAATTTTAGTATCACACCATTCACTAACAGTTGATACTATATCTTCCACGTCAACTTTACATCCATAAGCTTTGACTGCATGATTTTCAATTTGAATCCTCTTCAAGTCTTTTAAAGTTTGCAACTTTGGATACCCCATAATAAGATTGGCATTGTTGGTAACAAATGTCGAAGGAACGTCTCCTGAAGACACATAGTGATTGGAATAGTTGATTTCGTAAGTGTTGTCCATTTTATATCCTTATCAGTTAGTTATTTAAAATTTTATAAGTGGATTTATAGATGTGGTATCTATACTTTTGATACAGATCGAGTGTGTGCGGATGCGTTTTGTAAAAGGGAAAAAAGCTTAACCACAAATTTGGCTGCAAATCGAATAAAACGGACATTAGACTTTGTCTGGAAACATAGACATGGATGTGGACTTCTTAAACAACTCGGAGAAACTCAATAAATCTATTCTTGCTGTTTACGAATATTGGGAGAGTTTCGAACAACCTGATGATCGGAAGATGGAACATTTAGTATTTACAATGACTAAATATACTGATAATTTACGAAACCTTTCTTATTTTTATTTCGAGAAACATATAGAGTGTTTGGTGGCAGATTCCACGTTTGAAGTATTATCAACTATCCCATTGATGGAATGTAATAGCGGTGTATTGAATGCAATTTGTGAATTTATTGGATTTCTTATCGATAGTAAACATTTTGAAGCATTGCATCAAGTATATTCAGTAAGTGACCAACACTCATTGCATGAAATTTCAAAACTATTCCATAGTATCATACAGCAATCATGTCAATTTCTTCAACAGGAGAAATTGAAAAGCACACTTTTCTTCTTCAATAAATTATTCATGTACACTTTAAGACATGTCAGATTTATTGATTCATGGTTTCAATCTGAGTATGATGCTTATTATGATGAAGGTAATAGAATTCTACACGATGATGTCCCTTACGGGTTACTTTTCGATGAATGTAATTTGAATTCAAAAACTAGAAATGAAAAATTGTTCCCTCAATATTCATACGCTATGTTACAATTCAATCGAAATGGTTCTATTGATCACATATATAGCTTGGTGGATGCGACTAATCGTTCTGTTATAGCTAATATTTGGATGTCTAGAAATAGTAACATTAGCGGATATTTGATTAATGAATTTTCTACTGAAATCAGATTCGAGCCAAGGGTATGGGTTATGGACTTATACATTAATTTGATCCTTAAAAGTACTGGAAATTTACAATCTTTATTAATTAATGATTTATTAGAATATGTTTTCACAAATCGAGAATCTAAAATTAGAGAAATAAGAGAATTAGTTAAATTATTTATCACCAAAAGACCCTTAGAAATTCGTACAGCTCAATTCATTGCAAATTATTTTGCAACAGCGTTAACATGGGACAATCAAAAGGATGATTCACATAAGGATATAATCTTATTTTCACTTTTAGTAAATAATCATGAGTCATTTATTGACCTTTGGCCAAACTTGATTAAACCAATTTATCAAGTCAACTATGACGTACAATTTGATGCTGCTAATATTTCCTGTTTAAGTCAATCTGAAATGTATGAAGAATACGCTAAACTTAAAGAACAGTTCCCTGAACCAGTGGAATGTATCTATCAATTGGACGAGTCACTGAAAAACATTAGATTTTTGTATGGAGCATTATTACTGTACTTCATTAACCCGGTTGCCCTTAATCATGCATTATCAAGTATATTCCATGACATTCAAATATTTTCTTCAGGGAAGTTCCTTGTTTCAACTAGAAAATTTGTATTATTAATTAGTTATTTATTAGAAAATGTTTATATATTTTACCATAAATCCAGTGTAAATGAACTTTCACTTAAGAAGTATAGTATACCTAATGAAATTATTAATGCACTTGGAGTTCAATCACCTGGTATAATGAGATTTACAGATCCATTACTAGTTAAAGAGAATTTAAAGAGTTTTAAAAATATGTATATTTTCCAGTACTGTATAACTAAAATTAAAACCACAAGTTATGATGATATGATGGATTCATTCTTAGATTTATCTTTAACTGGGAATGAAATATCTCAATCCAATGATGTATGATTAATGATGATGATGATGTTCTTCCCTTCTTATATAATCAATTAATGTCTTTTTATGCAAAACTCCAAAATATTTACCATCTTTAAGTAAAACAATAACTCTATTTCCGATCTTATCAAATATTAAATGTGCTAAACTTAACTCATTATCATGATTCAAGAAAATTAAATTTTTACTGATATTACTAGTTAAATCAGTGACTTCTAATAACTCAGATTGTACATCAAACATCAATTTCTTTGCTTCTTCTTCATCTTGTGCCACAGATCCATAATTAAAATAATCAACTTCTCTATCTAATGCCATGTTGTTTTTAATTATATTCAAGTTATACTTTATTGGACCTCTAAGTGTATCAACATTTACAATCCCTGTCATATATGGTTCTTCATCGAGAACTTTACAATAAATTGGCTCAGTGATTTCATACTCTACACAAAATTCTTCTATCTTATCTAAACAAAATTCTAATTCTGCAAAAAAAATTAATCCGACACATACCTTATTCTTCACTAATGCAATACACCCATCTAACATAGATTTGTTAGCTAGCATAACCAACTTATTACGTAAAACATGTGTCAACACATATGGCGACTGAGTGATATCAATGTATAATTTAGGATCATTATCAAGTATCGAAGATACCGATGGTTGGTACCTTGGTTGTAAAAAGTTACTATTTGTTCTAGCAACATGCGATGGTGGATCATATGATGATTGCCCCACTGGGTGTATGTATGGAGAACCAGGTGGCAGGAGGTCTGACTCATGTGCTTGTGGATGCAGTTGCAGTGGTTGAAGTAACTTATCATCTTCCATAGTCATTGAATCTTCAATTATATCACCTGCGTTCTTGAACGGATCTATTGGTTCTGTTTCAGGCGACATGAATGGGTAATCATTAGCAATCAATAATGATTCATATAATGAGTTTGGTTCAATGTAATTACCCATCCAATTAGCCACTGCGATGGATATGGAATATGGTAAAACATAAGTATAAGAACTAGTGATTTCAAAAAGAATAATAACTAACGTGATATTCATTCTTGTTACCCCAGCAATAAATGCGCCAGCACTAATCATCGAATAAATACCTAAATCAATACATCCTTTCTCTGTACCACAGATCAACCCAACTAATTCAGAAACCATATGTGGCTTGGCACCAAGTTCTTGTGGTATAATGTTTAAGTTCAAATTATAAGTATAATTTATAAATTCAATAATTGTAGCGAATAATCTACCAAATAATGCCCCAATAACCATTGAAGGAACATATATCCCGATAGGTAACTTCAAACCAAAAGTTATACCAGTCAAGACGATCTTGACCAAGAAGGCAAACCCTAAGGAACCAATTTCATTTAAAAATTGTTCACTAGTACTGGGGCATAAACTTCTATCTAATTGTTTACCATCACAAGGTGTAGCTAAATCCAACACTAATTCGGAACTCGCTTGCTTCGTATAAGGGTTCCAGAAAGTGATTAACCCTGTAGTTAAAGCAATTAATATAACTTCAAATCCTGGATTATTCTTTATTAATCTACCTTGACGGAAGAATTTAGGCCACCAACCAACAAATTTAACAAATAATGCACCAAATACACCACCTGCAAGACCAATAATAATGAAAAATAATAATTCCATTGGTTGCCAATCAGATGTATAACTTAACTCAAATAAAACAGTGTTATGAGTGCCATAAGGGTCTAAAAATTTCAAAAATAATGTGGATATAATTGAACAGAAAAAGATTTGGAAAAGTTGATTAGATGGTAATGAATGATTAATTTCTTCTAAAATGAAAAGAACCCCACCTAATGGTGATCCAAAAGCTAATGCAACACCACTCAGTGCTGCTGCACTCAAGATTTGTTTTTGTATTAATTCATTCTCGGCAATAGCTGGGAACAATCTGGTCAAAATGTTACCAACACAAGTAGCTAAGTGAACATAAGGACCCTCTTTACCTAATGACATCCCGGAAGCAATAGCTAATACTAAACCACAAGTCTTGGCAATAAATGTATAAGTCCCCAAGAAACGTCTAATAACGAACCCAGATAATATAGTTTTAACTTCAGGAACACCAGACCCTGCAGCAGTATACATAACTCTACCAGGAGGAGTTGTTGTATTGTCCTTGTTAGAGAACATTCCACTAGCACTCAAATCATTAAAGTTATCATTATCATCATCAAGTTCCCCGACACTTTCAAGTTCATCTACGCCTTCAGCCATATCAGTAACACTAGTATACAGACCACTAATTTTTGTGGTTAAAGTTATCATGCATGCAATATACGCTAATAAAACTGTTAAAATAACGTAAATTATAAAATCAAGTTTTACTAACTGATGTAATTTGAAATCATTAAAGTAACTATCCCAAGTAACCCAATCAGCACAACCAGATTCAGTGATCCCAACCCCAGTATCTAAAACATACCCTGATTTGAAAATATTCTTCTGAATAACCGCTGAAGTATTGCCACTTCTCTTATGTACTTTTTCAAAATCAGCACAACATGAAACTTGACTTGCAAACCAATTAGGTGAACAATACCCATACTTGAAACCAACCAAGACAATTTCCATTTTATCAATACTATATGCAACTAATGAGAATGCAAATCCAATAAGAACAATCAAAAACCATCTTCCTAAAGTTAAATAAAGTCTATAATACAACGGGATTTTTGTTGATTTACTGTCTTCAACATCTCTTATATCACCATCCGGCATCCAATGTTTATGATGTATCTCATATTGTAATTTATTGGTCTTTAAAAATGCATCCGCCCAATCGATAGTGGTAAAATCATTATAGTAGTTACGCAATGATACCATCTCAGGTATAAACCCCAAAAGTCTACCTGACATCGTATTTGGTGTCCTTGTTGTATGCAAAGACCCACCATCAGTGGTAATCAATGGCCCACCTGGTGTAACTCCTCTAGAAAGGATTGGAGATCTGATATCTAATTTCCCCATTGACTTTATCTTACCCAACCTTAGACGGGAGCCGCTGCTGGTACCTGAATCCTTATCACTTTTGAAAGTAGGTAAAGGTGGCGTGGACGGGACAGTATATGCATTCCTATTCAATTGAAGATTTAACCTGTTGATCGTTGATCGTTTATCCTTATCTCTAAGATTCAACTCACTCATTCTAATCACCTAATCTTCTAATCTCCTAATCTCTGTGTGTATTTCTTTTTTTAGACTTCCTTTTTAATGAGATCAGTATGACCCACAAATACTCAATAAAGTATAGGTCTAATCTATATGGATATATATATAAATATATAGACCTCAAAAGATTAGCTTTTACAGTTTGTAAAAGACCTGACCTAAAAAAATGTTATTTGTAAATAGGAGACGATTGGTTGTTTAATTCCACAGTAGAACTTTAACTCGCATTCAATTTAAATTTCGCGTATAAGTATACTATTAAACTATTTACTATCTAAATATTGTTGATAAAGCTTTTCTTGTGCTTGATATTGCTTAACAAGTTTCTTCTTCATACTTTTACTAACTTCTTCACCTTTAATATCTTTAGTGGGGAGACCTTGTTCATCCCATTCTGAATATAATGTTGAATCTTTAAACATTTCTAATGGATTAATTTTCATTTTAGCTAATCTTTCTTCTTCCTTTTTAGCATTTGCTAAAGCTTGTTGTTTCTTCTTTTCTTCCTTTTCAGCTAATTGTCTTTCCTTTAAAGCTTGTTGTTGTTTTAAATCTAATAATTCTTGAGCATTTAAAAATTTAATTAATGCAGAACCATTTGGTCTATCATCTAATGAAATACCTAAATCAATTAAATCAGAACGTAATTTATCAGTTTCACTTAAAACTTTTGAAATATCATCTTTTGAAATAGCTAAATTACGTACAGAATCTCTAAATTGTGATAAGACTTTAATATATGGCATTAATAAATCTTCTTTACCAACTTCACCAGTTTCATTACTTTCATCTAACCAACCTAATCTATCTGGTCTAGTTTCAAAACCTAAAATATTTAAGATTTTCACTATCCAATTTGTGACTGAAATTAAAATTTCAATACGTAATTCATTACTACCAGTTGCGCTTTGTTGAATATAATTATTTGATTTAGTAACTAAATCTTGTATCACTTTAATAGCTTGAGGAGTTGATAAATTATCACAGAATGCTAAATGGACTTGATTTTGAGCAACGACTAAATCTTCACTTAATTTTTTATCAACAGTTGTTAATTTCTTTGATGGATATCTACCTTCTGAAATTTCATGTTTATAATCACCATTAAGAGCTCTAACATTAGTGAAAAATTTAGATAAAGAAGATTCAACACCTTTAACTTCTCTAAGTAAAGTATCTTTAAAATCTAATGGTTTTTCCCAAGAACTTAAAGCGAAAACTAAACGTAATTGCCTACTTGAATAATCATTCAATGCTTCTTCAATAGTAATAAAGTTTTTCAATGATTTACTCATTTTTTGACCTTGAATATGTAAATGTCCACTATGCATAAAATAATTAATCCATTGTTTATTATCGAAACAAGCTTCACTTTGAGCAATTTCATTATCATGATGTGGGAAACATAAATCAATACCACCAGAATGAATATCAATATTTTCACCCAAGATATCAGAAGCCATGACGGAACACTCAATGTGCCATCCTGGTCTACCCTCACCCCATGGTGATGGCCATGATGGTTCACCTGGTTTAGAACCTTTCCATAATGCAAAATCAGCAGCGTTTTTCTTGGAAGTTTGACCAGAAGTTAATGACCCTTCACCATCGTTGATTAAAGACATATCACCTTTATTCCAAGGTTGTAATTTTGCGTAAACATGGTTTGGACTATTTTCAAAAGCAATAGTATCAAAGTAAACTGAACCATCTTGAGTTGAATAACCAAACCCATTTGAAACAATTCTTTCAACGAATGATATAATATCTGGGACGTATTCAGAAACTCTAGTTGTGATGGTAGGTGGTAAGACATTCAATCTAGACATATCTTCATTGAATTTATTTTCCCAAAAACTTGGTAAACTTTTAAAAATTTCAGGATCATTAACAGTTGAAGAAAATTGACTATCTAAATAAGGCATAGTAATTTCTTTAACGTTATTTAAGAAGTCATTTAATTCTGGTTTGGAAGTTGAATAAATAACATCAAAAGCTTTAGTTGCAGCTTTAATATACATTGGGAATTTAGGTTGTTCAATTGCAATTTCTTGAATATTTAAAGTACTAGTCCATTCTTTAAATTTAGGAATTTCTTGAGTAAATTGATCCAAGTTTTTACCTAAATAAAACTTAAGTGCTGAAGTTGATTCTTTAACTAACTCATCATTTAATTCTTTATAAACATTTACAAACTTTTCTTTAAAAAGGTATTCTTGTCTAGCAGCTATAATAATTTTATCATCAATATCAGTAACGTTTTGAACGAACCTCACATTATATCCAAAATAATCTTGTAAGATTCTTCTGTTTATATCAGTTGATACATAATTTCTAGCATGACCCATATGACTATAATCATAAACAGTTGGACCACAACAGTACCAAGTAACTTGATTAGCAGTATTACTAATAAACTCATCCTTTTCACGAGTCAATGAGTTATAGACTTTTAAAACTGGTTTATTATTCAATACTGGTTTGAACCATTCTGGTTGTTTGATAGACATTCTTAATGGATTTGTGTATTTGAACATACAAACCTTTTATGGGCTTTAAAAGATGAAGAAATTTGTTCGCAGCGCGTCACGTGAAGATCATTTGAAGAGTCATAGAATTGTCAAACAGCCTTTAAACAGAGGCGAAGGATCTTGAAACAGAGATGATCTAATAGAATACATAAGAATAACATTAAGGAACCAACATAACAATACTAGACTTGTAAAACAAACAAACAAAAATTGTAAATAACAAATATCAGAAATAAAATTGGTCGCATGATGCTGTAGACCCTATAAGAAACTAGGCATGTTTCAAGATCACAACTCTAGAACGCAAATTATAAGTCATCATTATTGTAACTAAGGCTAGTATCATTACATTAGATCCACTACCACTTCACCTTGGGAAACCAAAAAAAAAAACAGAGGAAATTCCAATGTAAAGTGTAGGAATTAGATCCCTTAATATTATACTCTATATTAACTATAGTCAATTATAAAATTTATTGAGATGAGAATAACCAACAAGTTAAACAAAATCCCAAAATTTTGAGTGTAGGGCTTCCAGCCCTAAGCCCATCACATGATTCCTTCTGATTGAAATTTCAACGTCCCACGCGATGTCGCGTTTTGTGCAGATGTCACCCCCAAAGTTGCACTCAATTAATGTCTCCTTTCATGATTCTAATTGAAAAAAAAAATCCTCACTCACTAAAGAAATTTTTTTTCCAACTCAAACATAATAATATAACGATGTCATCATATTCTACTGTTAAAGCTGCTAACTGGAGATTTGTTGAATTAGGACGTGTTGTCTTAGTTGATAACAAAGATTTAGCTACCATTGTCGAAATCATGGATCAAAGAAGAGTATTAGTTGATGGACCAAACTTCCAAAGACAAGCCATTTCATTATCAAAAGCTGTTTTAACCCCAATCGTTTTAGAAAAATTACCAAGAGGTTCAAGAACTGCCACTGTTACCAAAAAATGGGCTGCTGCTGATATTGATGCTAAATGGGCTGCTTCATCATGGGCTAAAAAATTAGCTGCTAAACAAAAAAGATCAGAATTAAGTGATTTTGAAAGATTCCAAGTTTTAGTTTTAAAGAAACAAAAAAGATACGCTGTTAAAAAAGCTGTCGCCAAAGCTTAAAATATTTAAAAAAGGAATAATTATTGAATTAAACCCCAAAGAAAATTAAGGTATAATAAAATAAAATATCAAGATAATTTAATGTATTCTAGTTTATCATAATTGGATCTTTTTTAATGTTTACGGGTTTTTAATTATGTACAAACAAACAATCACACAATAGATAAATAATATCGTTCATTTTGACTGGTATTTTACTAGTTTGAAAATTTTTCATCTCTAACTCCAAATTCTCTTTTTCTTTTTCTCACTTTACTTATAGTATAACTAATTATTAGTATCTTTTGATTTTAATTCAATAGATCTGATTTATTAAAGTTCTTAAGAGTTTTAGACTTCAAGAGTTTAATAGTTAACTCGCTTAATTCTATATTGCCTATTTACACACTTTACATTTTTTTAAAAAAAAAAATTATTTTAAAATTTATTTACAAGTCTTACTTTTTAGCTTGAAGTTTCTTTTGGTATTCAGCAATTAATTCTCTTTGTAATTGTGGAGAACATTCAGAATATTTTAAAAATTCTAATGAAAATTCACCTTTACCTTGAGTACAAGCTCTTAAACTTGTTGAAAATCCAAACATTGTATTTAATGAACATTCAGCAGTTAAAGTAAATTCTTCTTGGCCATTAACAGTTTCTAAAATCACACCACCTAATTTATTAACTAAACCAACAACACCACCTTGATATTCATTTGGAGCAGTAACATCAACAGACATAATTGGTTCTAAAATAACTGGTTGAGCATTTACGAAAGCTTGTCTAAAAGCACCTTGAGCAGCAGTTCTAAAAGCTAATTCTGAAGAATCAACCATATGGGTTTGACCATCATTAATATGCATTGCACAACCCAAGACTTTATGACCAATCAATGGACCCTTTTCAAGGGAATCCTCAAAACCTTTTTGACAAGCAAATAAGAATTTTTCAGGAATCTTACCACCAACAATATGTTGAGAGAATTTGTTTTCACCTTCAACTGGTGTGAAAGTTCCCATAACTCTACCATATTGACCAGCACCACCAGATTGTTTTTTATGAGTATAATCAAAAGTAGTTGGAGCAGTAATACTTTCTCTGTAAGAAACTTGAGGTTTACCAGTAATACATTCAACACCATATTCTCTTTTAATTCTTTCAACATAAATTTCTAAATGTAATTCACCCATACCGGAAATAATAGTTTGCTTTGATTCATTATCAAATTTGACTCTAAAAGTTGGATCTTCCTTTTGAAATCTATTCATTGCCTTTGAGAAAGCACCATTATCTTTTGATTTTGGTTCAATTGAAAGTGAAATAACAGCTTCTGGAACAAACATTGAAGTCATAGCAATTTTTTGTTCACTGTTATGACCAATAAAGGTATCACCTGAAGCACAATCAATACCAAAAGTTGCACAAATTTCACCAGGTCCAATTTCATCAACATCTTCCATATCATTTGAATGCATTCTAACTAATCTAACAATCTTGACTTTTTTACCACTTGCAATATGATTCATAAATTGTCCTTTCTTTAATTTACCTTGATAAACTCTAATATAAGTTAATTGTCCATATTTACCTTCTTCTAATTTAAAAGCCAAACCAACAAAAGGTTTATTACCAGCAGGAACCAAATTAACTGGTTTTTCAGCTTCTTTTGTGATTTCTAAACCAGTATTTAAAATTTCATTTGGTTGTGGTAAATAATCAACAACTGCATCTAAAACTTGTTGAACACCAGTATTTGCTAAAGCTGAACCCATTAAAACTGGAGTAAATTTTCTAGCAATGGTAGCTCTTCTAATAGCGTCTTTAATTTGTTCGACAGTTGGTTCTTCACCTTCTAAATAAATATCAGCCATTTCATCATCAACATCAGCTAAAGTTTCAATTAAAAGTGCTCTTTTTTCTTCAACTAAATCTTTTAAACCTTCTGGAATATTTTCTTCAATTCTTAAAGTTTCACCTTGAGCACCTTCATTATAAATTGAAACACGATCAATAATATTTACAACACCTTTAAGTTCAGATTCACTACCAATTGGGACTTGAATTGCAGCAGCAGGAGTTTTTAATTTGGCATTAATTTGTTCAATAGCTTTGAATGGATTAGCACCCATCCTATCCATTTTATTAATGAATGTAACTCTTGGAACATTATATCTTCTCATTTGACGATCAACGGTAACAGTTTGAGATTGAACACCTGAAACTGCACAAACAACTAAAACAGCACCATCTAAAACTCTTAAAGCTCTTTCAACTTCAATAGTAAAATCAATATGACCTGGAGTATCAATTAAATTAAAATGATAATCTTTTGAATTTTTTTCCCAAGAACAATAAGTTGCAGCTGATTGAATAGTAATACCTTTTTCTCTTTCTAAATCCATATGATCCATTTTAGCACCAACTGAATCTCTACCTCTAACTTCATGAATAGCTTTAATTCTACCAGTATAGAACAAAACACGTTCAGTAAAAGTAGTTTTACCTGAATCAATATGAGCAGAAATACCAATATTTCTTAATCTACTAGCAGCTTTAAGATCATCTTCAGGTAATTCACTGTTTATTTTATCAATTATAACTTTTTCTTCTTCATAAGTTTTTGGGATAGAAACTTCATTTAAGAAACGGAAAGAAGTACTAAATGTTCTTAAAGGTATATTAGAACGTTTTACCGCTCTAAATGACCTAGCTAAATTAAACATCTTTAGTATTTATCTAAAATTCAAAAATTTTTCAATACCTCGTTTTTTCCTCCAACCAAAGCTGCAAATTTTCTCAGACCATACAAATAAAGAAAATTATATATATAAGAGAAAATAAAGTATTAGTTTTTTAAAAAAAATGAATCTATCTATATTTATAAAACCGCAAAAACACCTATAAATCTAATATCTAAAATCTAATATGATATTTAATATAATGTCTAATATATATAATCTATAATTTCTAATTTTTTGAAATTTTCAAAATTTTCAAAAACTTAAAATCTAAAATGTAATATCTAGAAGCCCTATAATTTCCTAATATCTATGGAATTACAAGTTTGCTTTTGGTGATAATACTAATAATAATAATAATAAATATCAAACACAAAATGAAAAGATATCTTTAAATCTAATCTTTTGGTTGAATACCAATACCATTAACGTTTCTAAACATCATAACACCTTCAGCATCAGAATCATCAACAAATTTACAAGCTCTACTACAATCCCATAAAGCTTTCCACATTGATGAACCATCATATCTATAATGTTCACCCATAACTTTCTTAATAGCTGCGGTAGCTTCTCTGGCATTATAAAATGGAATTCTTGAAACATAATGATGTAAAACATGAGTTTCAATAATATCATGGAAAATATGTTGACCAATAAAACCAAAATCTCTATCAATGGTGGCAGCAGCACCTCTTGCAAAAGTCCATTCATTTTCTTTATAATGAGGCATAGTTGGATCAGTATGTTGTAAGAAAGTAACAAATACTAACCAATGATTGACCCATAACCAAGGCATAAACCAATTAACAAACATATGGAAAGGATTGATCTGATACCATTGATAAGCCATTAAAATAGTTGAAATGATACCAATATCAGATAAAACAATATACCAATATTGATTTTTATCAAAAACTGGAGAAGTTGGATTATAATGAGATTTATAAGGTTTTGAATATTCTTTTAATTCTTGACCAGTTGCATTAGTTGCTAAATATAATTGTAAACCACCAAGTTGTTGAAAGATTAAACCTAATAAAGTTCTAATTGGTGAATCTTCAGTAATTTCACTTAATTTTGAAACATTATTAATTTTTTTATATTCTTCCTTTGTATAAGGAATGAAAACCATATCTCTAGTTAAATGACCAGTTGCTTTATGATGTTTTGAATGGGAAAATTTCCATGAAAAATATGGAACCATTAAATAACTATGAATAACCCAACCAATAAAATCATTGACATTTCTATAATCAGAAAATGCACCATGACCACATTCATGAGCTAAAATCCATAAACCAAAACCGAATAAACCAATAAGGTAACTTTGTAAACTCCATAAGGCACCTCTTAAATAGTAACTTGCATTTTCATAATTTTCAATTTCAACTTGAGGGATAAATTTATGACCAACAAGTGAAATAATTGTCATACAAGTAATATCTCTAACCACGTAACCTAAAGACTTAATTAAAGATCTTTCATAACAATGTTTTGGAATAACTGATAAAATATCTTTAATAGTATAATCAGGAGGGTGGAACTCCTTACCGTAAGTATCATAAGCAGTTAAATTTTTGGTAAAATCACTTGAATTCAATTCAGTGGCGGAAGATCTTTGCACACCAGTTGAAGTAGCTACACTTGCCATGGCTATCTAATAATCTGGTTTACGTGTTTTGTATGTTTTTTTTGTGGAAAAAAACGCTAGATAAAAAAATTTCACGATGTCAGATCCTTTTTCTACAGAAAAAGAAACATTTTGGTCCGCTGTAAAAATAAGATATTTAAAAAACGGTTCACGTGAACTAAGAGATTATTATGTGGAGTTTGATAATAATAGAATTTCCCTCTAATCAAAAGCGTATAAATTATAGAGATTTTGGGTATAAGAATCTAATGAAGTTTTACAACACCAAAATCACGTTTCTCTTTAATTACTATAACGTAGAAATCATTGGAGGATTAGCGATTTTTTGAAAAAGTGGAAATAAGCCTTACTCAAATCAAAAAATGAAAAATGAAAAATGAAAAATGAAAAATGAAAATTCATAAAATCCAAAATTTATCATATTTTATGTACAGTAACATTATCGAAATTTGTAAACAATATCAAATCAATTAAATATTTAGGCGTCGTGGTGTATAAAGAGCAAAGTTGGATCAGGTTTGTTAATCAGGTTTTCTAACTGATTTCTCCATCTCAGACCTTCCTAATATACTCCTCTTTAAAATCTATTTTCAAACAAGGAAATAAATTTTTGTAATAATATTTGAATGTTTCAGGTGTTTTTGAGTATGAGGGACAATTAGGGTTATAGATGATTCTTAGTATTTTCTTCGTATCAAAATTTCATTCATCCCCACCACTTTCCATAAATCTTATTAACCTTAGATTTAGAAAAACTCCCAAATATAGTAGTCATCATTATGTTGCAGATCGCCTATCCACTCTCCACATAATCCAAAGCATTCACGTATACTGTAAATACTCGTGATTCTAAATGGAGTTCTTATTGGATTATACGAGAGGAAATAGGAGATCAATAGCTTCTTTAACCAGAATATTCCTAGCATGAAAGAGGTAAAAAGAAAGAGCCAAAGGGACAAAACAAAGATAAAAAGGAAGATATAATAGAAGATAAACGAATATGTCTAATTTGCGTCAGTATTAACAAAAAATCTATTGTAATTCAAGTAAACATATCCAAATATTAAGAATGTAACCTATACGTAGTCAACACGCACGAAAGTGACTCTAATCATAACCTCCAAATAAGTAAAGTTACCATACTAAAACAATAGTATTAACGAGAGTTAAAGTGAATTGTGAAAATGGTTTATGTTTTTTAGGTAACCCAAAGAGGCAATCTCTGAGTCCTTGTTTCTCGCTTTCTTTTGCAACATAACTCAAATGGGAAAAAAAAATCTGAACGCTCCAATTTTTTAATGTAATTCCCCTGTCTTTATTCCCTTTATTCCTCTCATAACCTTATCACAAGATTCTCCATACTTCTCACCTTGTTCACTACATCATCTGTATCCCTTAATATCTTCACAAAAAATTATGAATCATACAATTGAATCGTTTTAATAAGAAAAAGAGTATCTCTGTTTAATTTGAAAGCCGCTCAAGAAGGACATTAAAAAAGTTTCTGCCTTTCCTACTCCATATTTTGTTCTATTAAGGTTACGGTTGTTTAATTAAAGCCCTACTAATGTGATTTTAATCAACTTTTATCCATATTAGGATATTTAATCAAAAGTTACCCCCTCTAAATTTAGTAATTATAGTGAATTATAAGTGAATTTACAGTGTGAAATATACTTTTTTATTAGTCGTGCGAGAGATATTCACCTCTATTACTATTCCTCATTAGGAAATTACTTTTTGGCTGCTAAATTAAAATCCAATAAACTGGTATAAATTAAGTGAATTGTCCTTCCTTTTCTTTTTTTTTTTCTTCTTTATTATCAACACATCTTTTCTATCTCAATTGTTAGAAATTTAGATTCAAAAGAAAAAGAGAAAGAATTCCAATTTTCATTTAGATAATTCACTAAAAATACTTATAAGTCTTCCGTTTGAAACCAAAAAGAAAAGAAAGCCAATTCAATCATATTAAAACTAAAATGAAGTTATCACAAGCTACTATCTTTGCTATCTTAGCCACCTCAACTTTAGTCAGTGCTGCTCCAACTTCACTTGAAGCTTCATCAACTACTAGTACTGAATTAATTGTTAAAAGATCTGACGTTAATGAAATTATGCAACATTTAAGTGAATTAAAAAATTTAAAAGTTAAAAGAGATCAAATTGAATCTGAAGAAGATTTAATTGAATTAGATAGAAGAGCTGATTCAGTTTTAGGTAATTTAATTAGTTCATTAGCTTCATCAGGTTTAATTAGTAAAGTTTTTGATGATTTAACTTCATCAACTGAATTAAAATCTTCAATAGTTGCAATTCTTAAAGCTACTTTACAATCTGCTATTGTTCAAGGTCCAACTTTAATTAAAGGTATATGGAGTTCAGGTTTATTACAAGATGCTTTCTCCATTATTTTAAATGATTCTGATTTAAGATCTTCATTATTAGCTGCTGGTAAAGCTTTATTCTCAACTGCCCTTAATATTTTCACTAGTTTTGGTTCATCATCATCATCATCATCAACTACTTCAACTACTAGTGCATCAGCTAAAAGAGATGAAATTACTGATAATGAAAAAAGAATGACTGATATTGATGGTGAAATTATTTCAGAAAGAGATTTAGCTTCAATTGTTAGTTTTATCGTTAGTGAAATTAAATCATCAGGTATTGTTACTACATTAATTAATAAAGTTATGTCTGATCCATCAGCAACTATTAGCTTTTTATCATCAGCTTTAAAGACCGGTTTAGTCGTTGTTGAAGATCTTTACAGCTGGAGTAAATCTTCAGGTATTTTAGCTGAAGGTATTAGTTGGTTAACCAGCAGTAGTAATGGTATTATTTCCACCTTAGGTAAATTCTTAAGTAGCGCCCTTTCTACAGGTACTGTTACTGCAAGTGAAATTGATAATGCTTCAACTTCTAGTACTACAACTACTAAAGCTACAACCACTGCTACTACTGCTACTACTACCAAAGCTACTACCACTGCTACTACTACCAAAGCTACTACCACTACTACTGCTCCAGCAGTTACTTCAGCTACTACCACTACTGCTAATTTAAATTTCTTATCTAAATATGCTTCAGCTGGTGCTACCACTCTTTACAAAAAAAGAATGGTTTATTAGATGAATTTTGAAAATTCTTTTTTATTTTGGAAAATCTACCACCTCCATTATACCATTTTTTTATAGTAGATTTTTTTCCCCAATTTTGTTAATTATCCCTAGTGGAAATTAGTTTTTAAAATAAGAAATAAAAACCCCAAAAATTAAAATAAAAGCAAAAAGCAAAAAAAAAAGAATTGGCCCGGTTTAGTTCATGAATGATTATATTGAATGATTATATTAATGTAGTTTTAAGTTTAGTTTTCTTTCTCTTCTATTTTCTTCTATTTTCTTTTCTTTGTCTAATTTCCTGTTGATTTCCCTGTAGGTTCTATTATTTCCTATTATCGAACATTCCTCACAATTAAAACTATTTATGAAAAAACTTTAATTACAAAATTTACCTAATAAAGTTAATCCAAAATTTTACATAAATCCATGGCCTAACTATCCCTGAATTGGCTCCTACCGCAACTTTCTAATCTATTATTTAATGGAATAAACCCGCATAAACAAAGGGATTTTATAACTTGGCTCCTAATTTAATTTAAAAAGTTACAATATTAAAAATTTATCGTGTATAAATCACAATAATTCACCTTAGTTAAACACTCTGGCAAAATTATGCATTCTTTATCCTCCCAGGGGGTGAGACTATGTTCTTTTTTTCGTAAATTACTTTGCCTTCATGCCACACCTACTATCCTCTACACATAATCATATTCCATACATATACACTATACAAACTGTAACCATACCTTATTACCAATGATTCACAATACGATACAAATTTTTAGCACACAATATAAGATTCAAAACACATATGCACTAAAATTTAAACGTCCCTTTGTTCGCTTAAGCGAAAAAAATACCGAATGCGTCTTCTCTTGCATACTAAAAATTTCACCACCCTTCACATCATGTAATTCAACACCTCTAACAATTAAAGTTTTAAAACTTAAAATTAAACTAATTAAATTTAAAAAATTGAAAAGTTTTAAGTAAATAAACATTCATATAAATATAAGTTACCTTTCCCTCCACAATTTTTTTTTTTCAATTGCTTTAAAATTATAGATAAAATTTATAGAATAATATGTTATTTGCATTAGAAACTCCAGGTTCATCATTTAAGCCAGCTTTAAGAGTACCAAAGAACACTTGGAGATTAACAAAATTTAAAGATTTATACGTTGACAAATTATCAAGAGAAAGTTCAAGAAATAGTTCAATCGATTTAATAAATTTTGATTTTGAATAAATTAGTATCCTATAGATTTAATTTTTAATTATTAAGTCTATTGGGATATAATTATATTAGATTTATCTTTGTTTAGCATTTTGACTTGGGATAAAAGAATTTATGGATTGGCTGGCCGGTTTGAAGTAAGGATTACTTCGTAATATATAAAACATAATATCTTCCATATCTAATTCTTCGTGTTCTATCTATTATTCTTTTCAATTGCCTTTTCTGTTCGATTGCCTATTTCCTATCAGTCATATGTTTTTTTTATTTATTTTTTAACTAGTGTGCACCATCACAATAATGGTTACAATTTTTAAAATTCTAAAAATTTCTCTTTTAAAGTTAGAAATAGTTAAAATTAGAGTTAAATTAGATAAATTAGAAGATTTAAATAAATACCTTTTTATTCATATGCAATGTGGATTACTAAAAATTTGCTCAACCCTTTTCATCGGAAACTATGTTTTTTTCCTAAATATATATATAATGTTTATAATGTTTATAATGTTCTATGCTTTGTATATGTGGTTTGTTTTCACCAGTCTTTTTAAAAGCTCAAGTCTTGAAATCAAAGTTTTTAAAAAAAAATTAATTATGGACTATCTTCTAATAAATTTGGATTTGATGGATTCCAAGCTGCACCAGGAGCTGAAATATTATTTAATTTATTTTTTCTATCCCTTTCAAACTCTCTCCATCTTTTCATTTGAATATGAGATGAATCAAATATACCATCATCATCTGCATGACCTTTGTCCTTTTGTAGACCTGATATAACTCTTGTATCACCCCAACTAAAATCATCAAATTTCCAAAAAGCATAACTTGGTAAAATAAAATTCCAAACTGGTAAAGCTAATATATAAATAAGGAAATAAACAATATATTTTGGGGAAGAAACTGTTATAACAATTAATAAACCTGGTAAACCAAATATAATAGCTAATAAAACTAATGATAAAATTGGAGTAGGATGTGAAATCGCAGCATAAACAATAACATAAATTGTAAAACAGATAGCAACAGGTAAAACTAAAGTACCAATTAATTCAATAAAAATACAAAATTGCATTGAAAAACAAAATGTACCACATAAATCTCTAACCAAAACTAATTCTAATAAATTATGAACAGTTGAATTAATCCATCTTCTTCTTTGAGATAATAAAACTTTAAATTTATCAGGTACAACAGTTTTACAAATTGCTTTAGGGACAAAAATTTGTCTTCTTCTTGGGAAAGTTTTTAACATTAATGAAGTTAAGTATCTATCTTCACCTAATAATAATAAATTCTTTTTATGTAAAGTATCAACAACGTTGTCACTATATCTTTCAACAATATCAGGATTTGCTAAAATTGGAACCCAATAACCATCTTTACCTTTTGGAGATTTAATTCTATACATACTAAAACAACCAGGTAAACAAGTAACACCACCAAAAACAGATTCAAAAGCTTTTGCTTGATGATGAGAAATATAATATTCAAAAACTTGAATTAAAGTAACCCAACTTTGATTTTTATTTGCAATTTTTGTTTCACCACATAATCCCATAATTGTTGGATCTTTAACCATTTCTGCGACCATATGAGTTAAACAATCCGGATAAACTTTTGTATCAGCATCAACCATTAAAATAATTTCATAAAATTCAGGCATTAAACCAGTTATTTGATAAATTGTTGAAAACATTTCAAATTCTAATGATGTCATTCTTTCATCAAACATAACTTTTTGTAAAAATGACATTAAAATAATTTGTGAATCTCTTTTACCTCTATTACCTGGTTTTGGTAATGAAGCTTCATCTTCTGTACCACATTTAACAATTGTAATAATTGGAACTCTTTGTTGATTTTCAATTGGCATTGTTGAATCATCATACTTATAAAATCCTCCATAAACTTTTGCCATATTATGTCTTTTAGAACCTTGAGCAACTGCAACATAACTATAACCTTCAACATCTTCTGGTTCAATAACAAAATCAGTCATCATACTTAATGCAATATCAGGAGTTGATCTATCATTACCTGAACCTTTAATTAAACCATCACAAACAATAACAATTAATTTATGAGAATTTGGATAATCAGTTGTACAAATTGAATCCAAAGTAGTTCTTAAACCATCTTCATCTTCTGAATAACAAGTAACTAAACACATAGTATGAGCTAAAGGATAATTAAAAGGTTGATATTCAGCGGGTGGTTGGGGTACAACATCTGGATGAATTAAATCTGGTGATAAACCTTGTAATACAGTATTAAATTCTTCATTAGTATCAAAAGGATTTAAAGTTGATATTGGTCTTGAGCCAGGTACTGATCTACCGCCCATAGCATTTAATAAATCAGTTGAAGTATTAAAATTATCGTTTAAAAATAATCTTGAACCTCTTTTATTATTATTATTATTATTTTGATCAAATTCTTTATTCTTTTTTGTTGTTAATAAATGATGTTGAGTTGTCATTGTAGTATATTTAAAGTTTGATGATAAATGATTACTATTAATATAATATTGATCTAATTCATTTGGAGCTAAAGAATATCTTTTATTAAATACCGATTGTCTATTAGTTTTAAAATCAGCTCTTGACTTTTGAGGTACAGCAGTTAATGAATCAACACCATTTGTTAAACCAACTTTTTTAGTATTTTCTGCCCAATTTTCTAATTTTTGATCTCTTTCATTCATTTCTTTATTTGAAACAACTTCTGCACCTTGACTACCTGAAAGTACCCATTTAAAATAACAAGCCATTAAAAATTTAACAACAACAACTGATAAAATAAAAATTAATGAAATATATAAAACAACTTGTGAAGAAATACAACCAATTGTATCAGAATCAATATTACCAACTTTTGCAATTTCTGTAAGACATCTTGCAGCTCTTCTATCTGCACTATTTGATAAAATTAATGAAATATCATGACCTTTAAAATTATCATCATCTCTTAATTTATCAAATAATTCAGGATATTCTAAATCATCAGTTTGAATCCAATTAATTAAATTTAAATCTAAGACAACACCTGAAAAAACAACTAAATTTCTTGAACTATTTTTAATATCATCCCAAGTAAAGTAAACATCACCAGTAACTTTTAAACCATAATAAGCATCTCTTGCAATTGATGATGTATGACATGCCCAACCTTGATAATATTCAGTTGTAAAATTTGGACTTGTTGAACCATCTTGATCTAATAATTTACAAGGCATATACCAAGCTAAATCATTATTTGAATTAGTTGGAATTGAATTATTAGCTCTTGGAGTAATTAAATTTTTACAATTACCATTAACATTTTGAAATAATAATGAAGCATCTTTACCACCTGCGTTAATTGGAGGATATAAAACATTTGTACCAGCGGTAATACCAGCAGCTGAAGGATGTTTTGATCTTGTCAAATCAAAAGATCTACCATTAATAATTAAATCACCAGAACTAACTTCGTTAATTCTTGTTCTAATAGTTTGATTTGCACAAACAGTTCTTGTAAAACCAAAAGTTAAATAAGCAACTAAACCACCAATATATAAAATACAAGAAATTAAAGCAATTTTTTCTCTCCAAGCGAATTGTCTTTCTTTAGTTTTTAAACCAAATAAACTTAATAATGGGCCTGGTGCCCAAAATGTTATAACATAACAATAAACTTTCCAAAAATAAATATTGTTTTCTTTAACAGGTTTTTGATTCTTTTTAATTGTTGAATTTCTTTTTATAACGTTTTTGGATGGAGAATGAGGTAAATCAATTTCATCATTTAAGCCATAAATTTCTCTACCTTCTTTTAAAGGACTTCTTGATTGATAATCCATTAATGGGATACCAGCTTCATCAGGATCTATATCACCATTATTTGCATTACTATCTAAGGCTTGTTCATTTTGATGATTTGATTTCTGATTTGTTTGATTTGATCTATAACTTTGATAACTATTTCTTGGTTGATAATCATCATGATTTGTATGAAGAGACTGATTATTTGAGATTTGAGGATCTAAACCAGTTGAAGAAGGTTGAATTTTTAAATGATTTGATTCTTGATTTGCAACTTGAGCATAATGATATCTTGGATGATTTGGATCTAATCTTTGTCTTTCGGGTCTAACTAATGATCTTTTTCTTGTAATATCATTATTACCATGTTCAATATCAAATTCTTGATATTTATTTGATCCAGCACTTTGTCTGAAAGATGACATGATAGGAAGAAACGAAAAGTAAAAACTTCGTTTTTTTTTTTTGTTAGAATTGAAAAATACAGATGGAGTGCCCGGTTAGAAACAAATAACAAAAGAACCAAAAATATCCTTATATGAGCCTTTTCAATAAAGTGAATAGATTTGGAGGCTATTCAACAACAAAAAAAAGGGGATCTGAAGAAGGATTATATTTGAATCAGGAAAAATAACAACTCAATGAAATTTTGTCTATCTGTCTCTGATCTGATCTTTTTTGTTTGATCGATTTTTTTTTTTGGAGTTTAAATCTTTAACCCAATAATAATCTTACTTTGAAGTAGATAATTGAATTGATGAACTTTCTATTAGAAGCAAGGATGGTTGAGGCGAAAATACTCTGTGGTTAAAAAAAAAATTTTCGTTTGAGAATATTCTATTTTTGTAAACAAAAACAAAATTTAACTCTTCTGAGTAATGTAATTAGAGATGGAGTACTAAATTTACATATTAACTTTTACATGTTAGAATTTATATGGTTTTTAAGAGTAGGTTAAGAATGTTGCAATACTGGTTTCAATGGTATAATTATGACTTCATTGGTGTAGTTCAGGTAGTAATACCTCTAATTCATACAATTCCAATTTCACTTTGATTCACTTTGCCCCCCTGTAGAGAAGAGCAGGGGAAAAAAAAAAAGACGCGTTTCAACTTAAAACGTTTCATAGATCCAGATCCATATTAGCACGAGATCTAGTGATCTTGTAGATCACTATTAGCACATAGATAGAGGTGTATATATTATAGAGTATACTATACTATTAAAGGAGATAGTGTAGAAGAGTGGTGGAAATTGAAATAAAAAAGGTGGATTTTTAAAGGGTTCTTTGGATCGGCATTGGTACACCATGATACCCCACCGGTACACCAACTTAAAGCTATTAAACTCCATTAAACTCCAATATTTTCAACTTAAACTTATACAATAACTAAATCATTTATATCTTTAAATATCACTATCTATATATTAACTCGCATTTTTAACTAAGAGACTCTAAAGGCAAGAATAATATTGGTATTTTTTCACATATTTTTTATAATTAATTATTTTACAATTTCTGCCAGATTCTCCAAATATTACGAAAACATTAAAAAAATATCAAAAAATAAAAATCATTAATATAATTACCTCAATTATTAAAGCAGAGTTTCATTATACACTTCCATCAACAATAATTAACATCTACAATAAAGCTATCTTATATTATTCTTCAAATTCAAAATCAGGCTAAATGGGCTTTACTCGAATTAAACTATTATAAAAAGAGATTTACAATCCACCCCGAATACTAATCCTCTTTCTGCAGTATAGAAGTTTAATTCCAATTTACAATGAATTTAAGAAATTGACTATTAGATCCAATAAAGATCGGCTAGCTGCACTGAAATATCCACAGGAGAACCGATCACATAATATTGTTAGCCCAAAAAAAGGTTTCGTAGATGTAATGTAATTAGTTTACGTATTTCGGTTAGCACTGCTCCAAACAATAAACCCAAAAAAACAAAAAACCAAAAAGAGAGATTGAGCCATGCATGGACCTAATATCCCAATTAGACTCGTTTTTCAATGGAAGATATCACCAGAGTTCCCTTAATTCTATAAAAGAAGTCACTTATCTAAACACAACTTGTACTAACTTTGAAATATTTGTTATTACTTACATTCTTTAACAGCCAATTTTGAATTCGTTTACCGGTTTGGGTTTCAATTGAATGTAATATATATCGGAATTATGTCGAAATGTCCCTTTGGATTTTTACTTTATTTTTTATTCAACTTATGGTTACATTAAGAGATATTTACGTTCTATTAATTAATTAAAAATTTCTCTCAATTCTAAACTCCACAATTGCTTAAACCGGATAATATGTTTGAAATATTACTCAAATAGAACAGCCCATATAGATATAAACCACACGTTTCAAAGAACTTGGTCCACCGCAAATAACTCCTGTTTCTCCGTCAACCAATTTCTTCCAAATTCATTGATGTAATTTCTTGTGATTTTTGTCACTTGTACGACAAATTTATTGCTTTACGTTCAAACTTTAATCCAGAGATAATGGATATTTAAGCTCAATTTGTAGAAAAGAAATCAGATAAAAAATTTCAAGAGCTCAGCGGAGATTTTGAAATAATAGATTAGATAACATATACCAAGAGATATGGATTACTAAGTGTCTTCTGACTTTAAGGAAACTCTGTTCTTATTGGGTTGGCTTTAACAGGCTTACCGCAGGATCAAAAATAAAAAATGTTGCATTTTGTGTCAAAGTAAGACAACTTAAAAATCTTATCCAAAATTTATATTTAATTTAATATTAATATCAGATCTTCGAAAACGTTTTTCTTAAATATTCTCCAATGATTTTTTTGTAACGTTTTAATTACCTTTCAAAAATAGAAAATTGTTTCAAAATTCAGTACAAAAAAAAAAAAAAAAAAAAAAAGAAAAACTCGTCAAAAAGTGTCAAAATTGTCACTTTTTTTGCGGCTTAGGATTTCTTCTTGGTTGATTTGCCCGCTTATCACTTTACTACAATTCAAGAAAATAATAAAAAATCGTGGAAATCTCTATCACACAATATAATTGCATCGATAATAATTCAAATAGGATATACAAAAATTGTTTCCCTCTAATAACTATAGCATATACTATTTTTACAGGGCTAAAAAAATCAAAACTGTAGCTTTTTTAGTCTGTGAAGCTTCATAAGAGATAGTCCCAGTTTTCATAGTCTGAAAGAACGGCTCCATGGGGCTTATACTGATTGAGACATTCCACGTTTCCCTTTTAAGGATAATAAGAAGCATATCTACCAAACCTTTAAAAGGAAAGAAATAACTTAAATAGATCAACTGTTCCTCTTTTACTCTTGTAAATCATTAAAAATTCAATCTAATTAAAATATGGCAAGCAGGGATTTTCCAAAAAGTCTTAAAGAATTTAGTACAGGATGGATTTCACATTTAGATGAAGAAGTTACTTGGAATAGAAAAACTCCTTCACAAATTGAAGAAGAAAAAAGAGACGATGCAGTTAGAAAAGTTGATGCTAAGAGTATTATACCAGTTTTTGCATCAGGTTTTGGATTATTTAGTGATGGCTATATTAATAATTCAACTGGTACAATCTCAACATGTTTATCACTTTTATATGGTAAAAAATATACCGAATCAACCGCTATTTCAAATGTTGCATCAATTGCGTTTGTTGGTATTGTTTGTGGTCAATTAGGTTTTGGTTATCTTTCAGATCATTATGGTAGAAAGCAATTTATGGTGATGGCCAGTATTTTATTAATTATTTTCCCAGCTTTAACAGCTGGAGCCTCTTGGGGAAAGACTCCAGAAGGCTTATTTGCAGCTATTACAACCTTTAGGTTTTTCTTAGGAGTTTCACTTGGATCAGAATATCCAACAAGTAGTGTTATTAGTTCTGAAGCTGCAAGTTTATTACCTTCAGGTCATAGAAATAGATATTTTGCTTGGTTCACAAATGCTTCAATTGATTTAGGGTTTGTTATGTCTGCATTTGTAGCGATGGTTGCTTTATGGATCTTCAGTGAAAAACATTTAAATGCAATTTGGAGATTCACTTTAGGTCTTGGATCAATCCCACCAATCTTTTTATTATTTTTAAGAATTAAAATGTCAGATTCTGAAAGTTTTAAAAAAATGAATTTAAGGAATGCCAAAAAGGTCCCATATTTAACAATTTTAAAATTTTATTGGTTTAGATTATTCATTGTTTCTTTAGTTTGGTGGATTTATGATTTCTCAGCTTATTCATTTGGTACTTATTCAAGTTATATTTTAACTCATTTAGTTACAAATAAAGATGGTACAACCGATTTATATAAATCTTTTGGTTGGAATGTGGTTTTTAACCTTTTTTATATGCCTGGTGCAATGCTAGGTGCTTTAGCTTCTGATTATATTGGTCCAAAATTATGTTGTACTATTGGTCTTTTATTACAAGCTTTAGTTGGCTTCCTTATGGCTGGTACTTATGATAGTTTAGCTAATGAAATTGGTGCTTTCACTGTTGTTTTTGGTATTTTCTCCACTTTAGGTGAATTTTCAGCTGGTAATAATGTTGGTATTTTTGCTTCCAAAACTTCTGCAACAACTGTTAGAGGTCAATATTATGGTATTGCTGCAGCTACTGGTAAAATCGGTGCTTTTTGTGGTACTTACGCTTTCCCATATATCATCAAACATTCAGATGGTATTAAAACTCCAGTTTATATTTCATCTGCTTTATGTGCTGTTTCAGGTCTTTTAATCTTATTCTTTATGCCAAAAATTGGTCAAAATGCTGTTGAAGAAGAAGATGCCGCTTTCCTCGATTACTTAGTATCTCAAGGTTATGATATTCGTAAATTAGGGGATGTTACTTATAATGAAGAGAGTGAAGTTGAAGTTTTAAAAGAAGAAACTAAAGTTGATATTAATGAAAAATCAAAATCATTAGATTAATTCAAGTCTCTTATAGGTTTTATTAAATATACAAAGGTTTAATTAGAGAAACAATAGCTCTTATATAGAATTTACGAACTAGAATATGCAAATATATTATTATTATTATTATTACTCATAGCCCTACACAAAAAACATTAAAAAAACCAATTTTTTTCCTCTTATTAATTAATTGGTCAATTCATCTTCATATAATTTATCTAATTCTTCTTTATCACGTAACCCATACTTAACCAATGCTTTCATCCTTAATTTTTCACCCCAATACATTAATACAACAGCACCACCCAATGATATCCATAATATAAATGCAGTTATAGTACAAGTCCAACCTAACCCAATACTATTTATACTTCTAAGACAAGTAGCAGAAGCAACAGCAGCAGCAATATATCTTGAAAAGTAACTCGAAGCAATGCTATCACCTCCTAATTCTGGCATTGAATCAATAGCATATGCATTACTTGCTGGGAAACTACAAGTTTGTGCAACACCACCAATAAATAAAAATATAATTGGTACCGCCATACCACCTTTTTCCTTTTCAACTGTCCATCCATAAATCAAGACACTTAATGGATACATTATACCTAAGGGAATTAATAATGTACGTAATCTATCTTCTGGAACTCTTCTACCTTTAATTTTAGTATATTTTTTAACTGTATAATCAGCCCAAGGTCCACCAATAAACCCACCAACTAAAAATCCGAAACCAGGAGCCAAATAGAATAAACCTGAATACAAAGGTTTAGTTAAACCAAATCTTGGTTCTAAAACTTCTCTAATTGGAGTTTGTAACATAAACATTGTATAAACTAAAGCAATTGAAATAAATCCATTAATTGATAAATTTGGATATTTTAAAGCTGTCATAACTTTGAATGGATTAAATGGAATGAAAACAAATTTTTTCTTTGGTTCTATCTTTCTAGCTTCTTTTAAAACAATTGAATGTTTTGTTTGAACTGAAGTCTCAGGTAAGAAAAATATTGCTGGAACTAAGACTAATACTCCAAATCCCAGCATAACATAAGAAATTACTCTCCAAGTAGTAAAATTAACTATAAGACCACCTAAAAATGCTCCAAATCCAGTACCCAATTGTGCACCCAAGATATTTATTGCAATTGCTCTACCTCTTTGAGTTGGATGATAAATATCACCAATAATATGAGCTCCAATACTGAAAAATGAAGTACCCGATAATGCAGCTAATGATCTAAAAACATAAAACATTGCTAAATCTTGTGAAACAGCAACTAAAATATTTGAAATAACATAAAATATAGCACATAAAATAAATATTGGTCTTCTACCATAAATATCACTACATGGTGAAAATATACATGGTGACAATGACATGAAAACACAGTAAACAGCGTTGGAAACATTAATAATTTCAGTAGTTGTATTAAAAGTATCAGCAATTTCAGGTATAGCAGGTAAAATACTTAAAGAATTCAATGGAGCTAAAAATCCAGACATACCACAAAGTGCTAAACAAATATGTTTTGATCTATTTGAAAATCTTGAAAATTTTGGATCACTTCTTGAATCCACTTTCTTTAATTGAGCTTCTTCATCTTGCTCTTCAGATTCACTTATGTGAGTTTGAATTGATGATCTTCTTGATTGTATACGCGATAGCTGTCTTGAAACTGCTTCATTTGTTACACTAGTTAAATCTAATGGAACATCTTTTTGATAATCTCCGTATTCTGGTTGTAAAGCTTCTTGATACCTTTCTCCACCTACATCCAGTTCTACATCTGAAGGTAGCGATGTTAGACTCTTTTGAGAACTTTTATCTTCTTTCAGTGATGCTACACTCATATTTCCTTTTAAAAAGTCTAATGCCCTTTTGTAGCCGCTTGTTACAGAAAAAACAGTTTTGTGTGAAAACTTTTTGTGTGGTTTAAAAATTTGCAGCTAATGTAATACTAGCTATTACAAGTCTAGGAATGAATCTCTTATGAAGTGTAATACTTTTGAAAAACTTTCCAATCAATGGTTGAAGTAATATAGATATCTAATTAGCAAATTAATAAAATACAGGACTCGGATTGACAAACAAAGTCTGGCGGTTCTTCTCCTTTATACAAAAAATTTTCCCGCACATCTTTCCACATTTCTACGGTCTCTTATCTCAGACTAAATAATTGCCAATTTTTTTTACATCAGCACTTAATCCTCGATAAAGTGGTAATGTTGTTAGCAGAGATCGTACAAGTGTTACAAGGTAACAACATGAACGGGTGCATCCCAATAATGAATCTATACTATTACTTCTGATCTAAGATCTTATTCTCTCGTTAGGACACATTCATCCCACATAATGCGGAACTTCATCAGGATATCTACAGATTTAGTCCGGCCGCAAAGCGAGATATACAATCTTAAAGATCTAAAGATCCAGAATCTCTCCAAGAGTTTAAAACTTAATAAAATATAAATATTAATAGAAGTATATATAATTTATGCTAAACCGAAACCTTCATGACCTTCAGTAATAGATAATAATAATGAACCTCTTAAAGTTTCATAAGTTTCATAAGCAGGTAAATCAATTTGATTAAAACATGTATGAGAAGAAGGTAATCTATCAAGACTACCATAATCTCTATGAATACTAAATTTACATGAACCATTAGCTCCACTTAATTCTTTAAATCCATTTAATGGAACTTTTGAAGTACCAGTTGCAAATTGTAATAATTTAGCTCTTTCTTCATTATCAAAAGATTTAACAGCTCTCCAAAACCATTGAATTTGAATTGAGGAAGCAGAATAGTTATTATAAGTAGTATTATTTTGCCAATCATTTACATCAATATCAGGTAATCCACTAACTAATAATTCTAATTCTTGTTCATCAAATATTGCAACTAAATCTTTTGGAATCATTTCATGAAATCCTAATAAGAAATTATCCATTTGTTCACTAACTGAAGTTTGTAATCTATATTGAACAACTTGTTTAACATATTCTTGCTTATTTTCTTCAGTTACTGGTATATTTCTACCATTTGGAATTAAATCAATAATTTTCTTTTCACCATAATCATCAGTTTCAACTGAAAAATCTTCAGTTATAACATCTGTAATATCATTTTCTAACATCCAAACTAATGATTTAAAATATTCAAGATCTAAAGTTTCCATATCTTTTAATGAAACATTTCTACCTAAAATTCTTTTATAAACTGCTCTACTAAAATGACAATCCAAGAAACAATTATCAAATATTGCTTTACCAATAATTTTACCAATAAATCTAAAAAATGATAAATGTTCAGGATTAATATATGAAATTCTATTTGGATGATAAGTATTCGAATCTGATGCAACTGGTGTAAATAATGCATAGTCTGGATTAAACATTTGTCTTGATAATACTTGATACCATTCTCTTGTAACACCACCAGCATCAATACCTGATTCTCCTTTAAAATTAATTTCTAATTTACTATTTTTAAATTCATCTTTAGTTTTAAAAAATAAAGCTCTATAACTATCTAAAAATACTTGATCACGACGAATATTAATACCTAAAACATTTCTATCTTTTGAATTTTCATGTAATTTAATATCAAAATAGTTTCTTTTATTATCAAATTCTAAAACTTTTGGATTTCTAACTAACATTGCAAATGGACCACTCATTAAATTTGGATTAAATCTAACCATTTGATTTAAAATCTTTTTATGTTTATCAGTAAATGAAAAGAATAAACTTTCAATTGGTTCTTTGGTAAAATCAATTTTTTTAGTTTGATATTTAATTGCATCTTTAACTTGTAATTCTTTAACTTTACTATGTTTACAAACAACCATTAATGATTCAATTAATGGTAATAGCATAATTGTTAAATCAATTTGTCCAGAATTTTCTTCCAATGAAGTTAATGCTTCACTTAATGCATCCCATAATGACCCTAAAGCTAATTGTTTATATAATCCAGTTAATTCTTCAACATCATCATCTTTAATTTCAGACAGTTCATCATTTTCTTTAGATTTTTCTTTTGGATCAAACATATAATCTAAAGCAGTTAAAACTCTTAATAATTTTGCTTGATCTGATGATGGAGCATTAAATTTAGATGAAGTTTTACGATCATCTTTATTAAATGTTCCATTTTTAACTTCTTCAATTAATGAATTTAAACTATAAATAATTGATTGACCTAAACTTGTAGCTTGTTCACTTAATTCAATTGCAAATGTCTTTTGAGCATTTTCAAGATTTGCTAAATTTTGCATTGCACTAATTGCCCTTCTAAATGTTGTATTTGGACATTCATTTGATGTTAAAAATTTAACCATATGACTTAATAAATGATCTGGAATATATGGTTGATTAACAATAAGTTTACCATCAGAATGTTTGTTCAATGATTTTAATGATTTTGTAATTAATTGTAATACTCTTGACATAAAATCCATAAATGGTTGATCTTCTCTTAATGATGTATTTTGAAGTAATTTTAATAATGAATTAATTTGAAATTTATCAGCCTTTTTAATACTTTCCTTTAATTTAGTCTTTTTATTCTTCAGTAAATATGGATTTTCATGTTCAGTAATGAAGAAATATCTCATATGACGATTATCTTCCAAAAGATAAAGTAATAAATCAATAATTTGATTAGCAACTATAATCGGTGAAGTATTAATTGGGATTGCATGTTTAATTTTAATATTTGGACTATTATCTTCATTGTTATTTGATTTTAATGCTTTATAACAAATATGACTATAAGCTTTTTCAAAAGTTTTATGATTTGAAAATCCATCTTGTAATAAATAAACTAATAAATTTAATATTTCAACTCTAGTTTGCTTGTTAAAACATAAATATTTTAATGATTGATGAATAGTTTCACGTTTACCAATTGGTTGAGGAATAAATAATAATCTTAAAATCGATGAAGCTCCATGACGATCAATTAAAGGATTAGAAATAGTCTTTTTCTTCTTTTTCTTTTTATCAGTATTTTTACTATTATTATCTTGTTTATCACCAGCAGCTATAATACCAGGAATTCCTTCAAATGCATTATGGAATGATAAATTACCAGCACGAATTGATGCATTTTGTCTTTCAAAATCATGTTCACTTTCATGTTCATCATCATCATCATCGTCATCATCATCATCTCCATCTCTTCCAGAAGAATACCTATTCATTGATTCATGTTGTAAGATTTCATCTCTAATTTGTTCAGGAAGTGCATTTAAAAAGTCTGGATCAATTTCTCTTGAATTTGCTTCACCAATATTAGCACTAGCTCTTCTATCTCTTACATGTTGAGTGAAAACTTCTTCTCTCATATCATCCGGTAATGCTTCAAAAAATTCAGGATCAATATCTGTTCCACTGATATCAACTTCAGAATCACCAATTCTAACCATAATTGGCGTACCAGCTCTATTTGAATTACCAGCACCATACTCACCACCAATATCTTCAGCTGTTTCATCAGTTTCAGCAATTACAGCCATTTCAGCTTCTCTACGTTCCATTTCCTTTTTCAATTTTTCTTCCTGTTTTCTAGTATGTTCCTCTTCACGTTCTTTAATAACCTTTTCAATATGTTTTTGTCTAATCTTTTCTAATTCGATACTTGGTTCAACAATTCTATTAAGTATATTTGGACCAATATATTGACTAAGTAAAGCATCTGAATAAGTTTTTTCAAATTGTGTCATACTTTCAGTCCATCTTTCTGATGTTGATTCAATATATAAATTACTTAATGGATCAGCATCATCGGAATTACCATCAGTTAATCTTTCTAAATGAATACCACGAGGGCCATTACCAGAACCACCGATTTCAATAGTACCTGTGAAAACTCCATTAGACGATCTACCCATACGAAAAGATCTATTTTCTAAAAGACCATCAAAAAGATTAGCTAAATTGTTCCCATTAATAGCAGGACGTAAAGCATCAAAGAATGAAGATGCCATTTCTACTTGGCGTCTTCTATGACTAGCAGAAATACCAACACCATCAAAATCATCTTCATTACCTGAATCATCTCCACTATCTGAATCTTCCATATCGTCATCTTGATTAATTATTATTCTACCATCATCGATTTCATCATCTCTAATAGTATAATGACCACCGAATTCATCACTATGATTATGATTGTGATTATGGTTGTGACCATGTGAGTGAGAATGGGAATGATGAGAATGTGGATCATTTGTACCTTCATTGTCTGCTTCATCTTCATCAGAAGTATCACTTTCAAATTCTTCAATCCATCCATCTAATGCACCTTCACTATACACACTACTATCATCGTCTTCTTCTTCGAAAGCTTCTTCACCTTCAGAATCTTCAAAATAATATTCAGCTCCATCACCACCAACTGTAGTATCAATGATTTCAATATCACTATCGTCATAACCTTCATCTCCTTCTTGAACAATTTCTACTGGTTCTCCGTTGAAATGATAAGAACCAGCCATAATAGTATCTTCGTCATCCTCAACACCACTATCAATTTCGTCTTCAAGTTCATCGTCTTCATCCATACTGTCACTGTCGTCTTCATCATCATCACTATCTTCGTCACTATCGTCATCATCATCATCGTCATCACTGCCATCATCGTCAGATGCAGAATCACTTATAATTTCATCTCCTGATAACATTTGTTCTAATTCTTCTTCATCGAAATAATCCATTTCATCTTCTTCACTATCATATTCAACGTCATACATTCCTAAGGTTGAATTTCTAAACAAATCAGGACCATCATCCCCAGCATCATCATCTTCATCATCCAGATCAGGTAATTCATCATCTTTATCACCCAGGTCTTCTGCATAATTCTCTTGATTTTCACTCTTTAATTTACCCAAGAAAGCTAATGGCTGTACAGCAGATTTGATAACTTTATCAATACCTGGGAAATTTAAATCTAATGATGCAATTATTGAAGTAATTTGACTTGGAATTTGTTTATCAATTAAACATCTTGAAATATAAAAGGGATCCAATTTACTTGAATTTTTATTTAATAATGGTCCAGTTAATTGACGTAATTTATTAGAAACCAAAGAACCAAATAAATCAAAAATATCAACCAACTTACTATATTTAGTTTGTGTCAGTTGAGAAGCATTAGAAGTATCTCTCATAGATTTTAAAATCACATCAGTACAGAAATTTCTAATAAATAGCATATCAACATTTTCCTTTCTTGGTTTTGGATTATTTTCTTCATCAATAATAGGAGTTGAAATTAATGCTAAGATAGTAATTTTTGTAATTGATGAAATAGCTGATCTTCTATTAGATTCAACACCAGTAGTAGTAGAATTTAATGAATGAGTTGGAATTAATTGATGAATTAAAACATTTAATGCAGTTGATCTAGTTTTAACATTTTCACCAAAATTATCTTTCTTAGAATAAGTAATAAATTCAAGTTTAGCATGCATATAAGAACCTACAAGTTCAGTTAAAGCTTGGAGAAGAAAGCACATATATGTAAAATTCTTGTTCTTGAAAACTTCAACTAATTTATGATCCTTTTTCTCTTTATCTTTCTGTTCAGCTTTACCATTTTCTTTATCTTTATTTTCTTCTGATTCTTCAGGTGGTGAAGACCAAAGATCCTTCTTACTTGTTTTAATGATTTCTGAAATAATAGTATGAATAATTGAACTTGGTTGAATAGAACGTTGTGTGTCCTCAGTAGATTTATCTGGTTCAGACATCTCAATATCCCCATCATTATTATTCTTATCATTAATAGAAGCTGGAGCAGCAACAACAGGAAGGTAAACTGGGGTAACAGGTGGATCTTCACAACCAAAAAGTCTAACTTTCTTTGAAATTAAATCAGTAAAAATTTCAGTATCTCTTAAAGGCAAAGATCCACAATCACCTAAAATATATGGTAATTGCCTTCTTGATTTTTGACGACCAAAAATTTCAGTTAATTGTGAATTCATATTAAATTTAATAACATCAGGAGTTTCAAAACAACGTCTTAAAAGAATAACTAAACTTTGTTGATCTTTAACAGATGGATCAGTTGCAGTACTTGTAAATAAGTAACTTGATTCAATTAATTTACTAATCACTGATGATTTAGCAAGTAATTCTCTATTCTTTTGATTTAAACATAAAGCAGTTAATACTTTTACAACAGCAGTTGCAGATTGAGCGCTTGTAAAAGATTCAACTGTTAAAAGCAAGTTAAATAATCTTGATTGAAGACTTTCATCAACAAGACCAGTTGCAAATAAACTTTCCCTATCTTCTTTCATATATTTACTTTTTTCAGGGATTGGGAAGTTTTGTACTGATAATCCAAATTCAAAAATTCTTAATCCATGTGCAATATAATCTTCATTTATGACTTTGAGATCATTTTCTAATTGAGTAGTGATGACCTCACATGCAGTTGGTATAAAAGAATTTAGATTTGTATCACTTATGTAAATATTCTTAGTAGAATACATTAAAGTCTTGGTTACTAACATGGAAGATTTCAAAAATTCTTTAGCAGCTTCAGGTTTCATATCACCATCCTTGATTGAAGTTAAGGTTTCTGAAACTTCAGTAATAACCTTTGTAGCAGAATAAGATTTGGATAAAAAATTTGCAACATTATCAGATAAGTCAGGTATTAATTGTACCAATTTGAACCATGGTTTAAGGCTATTCAATCTTGTATATCTTTCCAGACTATCACCACAATCTATTTTACCATCATAATCTACAGATAATTTCCTTCCAGTTTTATTATCTTCTCTTAATTTTGCACTTACAATATCTAATTCACTTTTATTATATGATACCGTAGGACATGGCCAATCTCCCAAAGATAAAGGTTCCAAAGTAGCGGCATGTCTGAAATAATGCATTGCCTTTGGTTCAGGAACACCAATACTTTTTAAATATTCTACTTCATGAAACGGTGGAGATACGTTTTTCCAATCCAATGGAATAAAGAAACGATTATTAGCGTATTCCATAACACCTCTTGGAACAATCAAAACCATTGTTTTCATAAAAGAAATTGGAATAGATTTACCTTGAATTTCAGTTGGTAAATCATTTTCTTGAAATTTCTTAAAAATCGAATTTTCAAAAAAATCAACTGCTACACATTTAGCATATATGACAGTATTTAATTCAATATTCAATTTTTCATCATGTACGAAATACCCAGAAGATGGTACAGGAATATAAGTATCCTTATTTGTTATACTATCGAATATTTTGGAAACTATATGCAATGTGTTTTGGTGGATAGCAACTATTGAAGATTTTGTAAATTTATAATCAGGAGTTGAATCATCTGGTTTACCCAATTCCCACAAAGATGAAATTGATTCACACCCAATATTTGAAACTTTTTGAAATACTAATTTACCTAATAATCCGTTAACTAAAGTAGTTTGAACCGTAGTTTTACCTCTATCAACATGAGAAAATGAATAAAATAAAATAGAACTTGCAACAAAATTATAACAACTTCTGTGATAATGATTTTCAATTTCAACATCAAATAAATTCTTAAAAGATTCAGATAAAGCAGTAGTGATTTTAATGACTTTTCTTCTATAACCTGGTTGATTATATTCTTGTCTTTTATGCATGGCCATTTTTCCCAAGTAGTTGTAAAAATCAGATATTGAATGTTGTAAATGGAAAAAAAGGTACCTTAATTGTAAAGTATTTTTAAATATAGAAGAAGTTTCATCAACTTTTTTATTAGTTTTTGATGGTTCTTCAATTAAGATTCTAATTTTTGGATTCTCAGAATTTCCATCTGGTACTGGAGTTGTTTCAATTCCAATATCTCTGTCAACACTTTCTCTTAAAAATGTTTCTTCAAGTGTAACTCTAGATAATAATCTTCCTAATTTAATTATAAATTCTAAACCATCAGAATCTCCAAAAAGGTCAACTACTTGATTGAAACGTTCATGAGGAATAGTACCCCATCTCAAGTAACCACCACTTAAAGCAAAAAGTAAAATAACCAAAGAATTAATCTTATCATAAAGTAATGACAGCTCTTCTAGAGTATGTGAATCACTAAAAAAAGAATTTTGACCCTTGTGATTAATGAATGCATCAATAACTTTATCATTCATCTTTGATTTTAAATATTTAACCAAAACAGGGAAACTATATTCTTTATCATCCTCATCGAAATAAGTAAGTAATTCCATCATATTATAATTATAATTAGAAGAAGTAAAATCAAATGGAGCACACATCAAATCAATAAGAGGTAACAATTCTTCAAATTTGATAGCACCAACAATTTCACTACCCCAATTACCTTCTTGTAATAAAGAACGAAGAACCAAAGAAAAATTTTCAAGTACGCTAGAATAAGGAGATTCATCCCAAGTATGAATTGTTCCACCCAGGAACATTTCTGTATAATGGAAAATTCCTTCCATGTGATCATTAACTAATCTAGGTAATTCTCTAACAACTTTCTTAATCTGTTCAATAATTAATGGTTTTAACGTTGGATGATGTCTACCTAATTCATCGAATGAATTCCCAATATTAGTTCCAACTGCAGTTTTTTCAAGTTCTTGACATATTTCGGGATCAGAAAAGACTTTAAAATATGTACCAATACAATTATTATCTTCAATCTTTTTAATACCATCATTATTAAGACAAATTGCTCCCAAGACTTCAGCTAAACTATGAGTTAAATCAGAACTAGGTAAAAATAATGTACTATAATTATCTATTATAGTATCAATAATATTAGCTTCAACTAAGATGGAATAAGCAGTTGGTTCATTATGAATAATATAAAATACAGAATCAATGGTTGCTGCAACAATTTGAGGACCAAATACTTTAGGATTAAGAATGATTTTATTAAAAGTTTTCAAAATTGGTGAATCAAAAAGATTTCTTAATCTATCACCACTTTGCCATTCAATTAAACCAAGTACTAATTTCATTAAATTTCTTAAAAGATTTGCTTGTCTAAATGAAACAGTATAATGAACTTTAGCATATTTAGGCTCACCACCATCATACCCTGGATTTTCTAAAGCAAAATCAACTTCACGTCCAACTAAATCAATTAGTAATGGATAACCATTATATTCAATGAAATCAGAAGAATCTTGAGCATTAGTTAAAAATGAAGTAATCAAATGAGTAGATGCAGAAGCTTCCCATCTATATAACTCAGGTGCATCTAAGAAATTCATTAATTGTTTTAATAAACCACCAGCAGCTAAACTTTGATATAAATTTTTAGTTTCAACAAGATTACCAATCATATTAAAGAAATGAATATAAGCTTTATGATTACAATCTTTATCACCTTGAGATAATTTTTTATGTATATGCCTTAAAGATTGATAAATAATACCATGATTTACATTACCACCTAATGATCTTACTAAATCACCACCCCAAACTCTTTTTATTGAAAAACATTCCAACGTTTTAACAGCCAGAAAATAAACTTCAGGCAGAACCAGATCAATACTATCAGGTTGAAGCATATCACCTAAAAAGCTGAGTATATAAGGTTGAGCTTCAAGTACTCTTGAAGAAACAAAATCTTCTTTGGAACTACATACAATAGCGCAAATTGAATATAATTTACAACGAAGTAAATATTCTCTAAGTTTAATTGAATCAGCTGAATCATAATTACTAGTATTAAAACTTTTAGCTACTTGTGCATGAATAGCGAAATCAAACCAAAGTGCTTTGGGAATAACTTCAGATGCTTTATCATAAATTTGTTCTAATGTTAGCCTACGAACATTTTCAGCATTTATTGAAAAAGTACATAAACTTTCTTGATTCATTTTCAATGACCCTACACTACCACTCAAGTTCATTTTCTTTGGTGAAGATTTAGATTTTGTTGGTGATCCTTGAGAACTTGCACTTGTAGGTGGTTGAATAAGTTGGGATTGTTTTGGTTGATTCTTATAATAATGGAAATTAATCAGCTTCCATGACTCTGGATAATCAGCATTAGCATTTAAAGTTTCAACATAACAATAATGATCTCCCATAATTACAGATTGATCTACTGGTTCCGATGATGTTGATTTTTGTGTTAATTTAAAACTTGAAGGAACTAAAGGTGGGTAACTTTTGATTATATTTAGTAATTTATCCTTAACACCTTTAACATTTAAGAACTTATAATTTGAATATTGACGTTCACTTAATGCTACTATTACTTGTAATGCTGCTAATCTAACTTCAATTGTCGGTGTATTAATAAGTTGAAAAATTCTTTCAGTCAGTTCATAAATACTTTTATTAGCACAATGTTCTAATAAAAAGGCACTGAAATTTAAGCATGTAATCAAGAATTCTTTATCAGATTCAGACATTAAGATTAATTTAACATGTTCATCATCTAGTTTATATTTCTTGATCAGTTCTTCAAAAATCTCGTCAAATCTATTTAATAATTCAATCCAATGGGAAAGATCACCTTTAGGTCTATTCCATTCCATATGCAACTTCAATTTATCAACCAAATCTTCAATTGGACATGTATGTAATTCTTTGATTAATAAATGTAATGCCTTTGACATCTCTGTACGGTGCTTCTTTGACAGATTCATCTCTAAAAAGTTATTAACTACTGTATACAGGTAATTGTTGATATTAACCCTCGAATTCAAATATCAAAAGAAAACTAAATGACACACACAGTAAAATAAAACAAAAAATAAATGACTCCAATCACTAGTTAATGTTAATCAATCAATTTGTGTATTGGATCAAACTACTTTTGTAATTTTAATTTCCTTCTTTATTTTCTAGCGCGGGAACTTGTTACATCACAAATAAATTGAACTTAAAGAGAGATGGCACGACCTAGATTAAACCTTAATAATACCGGTAATAATGGAGATGGCAATTCAATCAAGTCAAATGAAGTTAATGATGATAATAAGGCGAAAGGAGGTTTAAATGTGGAGTTACATCCATTTTTAAAAGATATAGTGAGTGTTCCTCAGATACCTAAGAACCATAACCCTTTGAAACGTAATGTAAGATCAACATTTGATTCTAGTTCTATAAATCCTTACCTTGATCCTAGTTTTGGAGGAAGAAAGAGAAGAGAATTCACCTTCAATGAAAAGGGGAAATATATTGAAGAAGGGGATAAATTAAGAGAAAATATTCGGAAACAACAAGAAGAGGACAAAAAAATACAAGAATTAAAAGATCAAGGATTATTAGCAAATGAAGAATTAGGTGAACTTTCTTATAAAGAACAATATCCCCCTGATCTCGAGTGGTGGGATACATTTTATCTTAAGGGAAGGAATTATGATTATGAAGAGAAAGATGTGATACTAGACCATGAAGATTCACCTATAAGTATATATATCCAACATCCAGTATTCATAGATGCACCAAATGAAAGACATATGCCACAAGATAGAGCAATGTACTTAACTAAAAAGGAATTGAAACGTAAACGTAAGAATGAAAGACAAGAAAGATTCAAATTACAAAGAGAGAGAGTTAAATTAGGATTAGCAGCTCCACCTCCACCAAAAGTGAAATTATCTAATTTAATGAATGTTTTAACGAATGAAGCAGTTAAAGATCCTACAGCTGTTGAAAAAAGAGTTAAGAAAGATATAGAGAATAGGTATAAATTACATATGAAACAAAATGAAGATAGGAAATTAACAAAAGAAGAAAAACATGAAAAAATCCATGAAAAATTTGAACAAGATTTAAGTAAAGGATATTTCAGAAATGTTTATAGAATTGATAAGTTAGTTGATAAACAACATTTTTTTAAAATTAGTAAAAATGCACAACAATTAGAATTAAAAGGAATTTGTATAGTAGATGATAAAATGTCATTATTAGTTATAGAAGGAGGAGCCAAGAATATCAAATTTTATGATAAATTAGTAATGAATAGAATTGATTGGAAAAAATCTGATAAATTTGATTTAAGTATGAATAAGATTCATAAAGTATGGAGTGGACAAATTAAAGATTTATATTTTAAGAAATGGTCAATTTTAACAAGTCATAATGATGATGATTTATATAGCATGTTAAATAGGTTTGACATAGAGAATTATTGGAGACAATCCATTAACATTGAATGAGTAATTATGAATATATATAATAATTGGCTTTGATTTGATGAATCTCAAAACCGGTGTTGGATAAAATTCTCAATTCTCAAATTTAATACTTCTTTCAACTTTAAATATGGCAGGTGGTTATACTATTTTTGGAGCAAAAGTACCAGCTCATTATGTATGTATAACAACTATATGATTGGAAATGATTAGAGGGCTTACGATCTTTAATTGGATTGTACCAGATATTATTTCAAATCTGTAGGAAATTTTTCATGTCATTTTATACTAACCGGATTTCCCAGCTTTCAATCTTAACTTTAGGAACTGTAGCAGCCATCATTGCATGGCCACGTACCCCAGCCCCAGTTAAAGCAACTCCAACTCCACAACCTGTTGCACCAAAGGAAGAAGAAGATTTTGATTTAGAAAAATTTATCAAGTATGTATTTTTTTACAGTTATTTTTGTATGGAGAGACCGATTCGCAATGATTTTTTATATTGGAGTAACTCACAGTAGGAGATATTTTACTTTTCAAATTCCACATTTTTTTAAACGTATTAGATAGGGACAGAGAGTACAATTTCTTATCTACTCCATATAATGTAAATTATCTAGTTAATCTATACGAGTGGGTCTTGCATAATGAAGTTCATCGGTCGTGCACCATGCCAAATTCAGACTATTACATAAGCTGGTCTAAAAGATTAAATATCTAAAATACTAACCAAAATCTAGTGACTTAAGTAAGGAAGAAACTAAGTAGAATATACGTCTATTCTTTTAAGCAACTCGCGTTACTCTTTTACACATCTCTTGCGCCATATGTTCCACGTTATTTACGTTTCTAAAGCTATTTATGGAGAGGGGAGGGAAAACACTAAGTTTATGATTTGCTTGACTAACATTGCTAATCAATCCCACAGATCGGATATACTTTTCATAACAAAGAAAAGATCAATTTCCCAATGCGTTAAACATATCATCAATTAGACATTCGACACACGTCTTACTAATTACACGTCGTCACGAAAATAAACAAATGGATTAGTAAGTGTGGATTTGAGCCTCCCACCTCTTTAAAAGCATTAGAGATTTTCTTTTAATATATATACTCTTCATTAAGATATAGAGATTATACAAGTTATATATTCATACTCCTTAAGGGATACACTGTGAATTCATCTCCCTCCGAGCAGTGTCCGAGAAACCTATACCTTCAAAGTGTCAGTGTTCGACCCAAAATTTCAAGGGATTTATACAAAAAAACAATAAATCACCAAAAGTCGAGTCGCAGAACGATTTATTTTAATAATAATAAAAAAAAAAATAAACAAAAGAGCGTGTACGCGTTTTACTATAAATTCCATCAGATTTCCCAAATAATAAAAATTTTCTTTACTTCTTTTATCATCATATTCATATAATAAACTGTTGATGATGTATGTTTACAAGAGAGATGGCCGTGAAGAACCAGTCAGATTCGATAAAATCACTGCTAGAGTTCAAAGATTATGTTATGGTTTAGATTCTAAACATGTTGATGCCGTTGCTATTACTCAAAGAGTTATTGCTGGTGTTTATCAAGGTGTTACAACTATTGAATTAGATAATTTAGCTGCTGAAACTGCCGCTTATATGACTACCATTCATCCAGATTATGCTATTTTAGCTGCTAGAATTGCTGTATCAAATTTACATAAACAAACCACAAAACAATATTCTCAAGTTTCAAAACAATTATTTGAATATATTAATCCAAAAACTGGTAAACATGCTCCAATGATTTCACAAGAAACTTACGATGTTATTCAAAAACATTCTGATGAATTAAATTCAGCAATTGTTTATGATCGTGATTTTAATTATAATTATTTTGGTTTTAAAACTTTAGAAAGATCTTATTTGTTAAGAATTGATGGTAAAGTAGCTGAAAGACCTCAACATTTAATTATGAGAGTTGCAGTTGGTATTCATGGTGATGATATTGAAAGGGTTATTGAAACATATAATTTTATGTCTCAAAGATATTTCACTCATGGTTCTCCAACTTTATTTAATGCTGGTACTCCAAGTCCTCAAATGTCTTCATGTTTCTTAGTTGCCATGAAAGATGATTCTATTGATGGTATTTATGATACTTTAAAAACTTGTGCTTTAATTTCAAAAAGTGCTGGTGGTATTGGTTTACATATTCATAATATTAGATCTACTGGTGCTTATATTGCTGGTACTAATGGTACATCTAATGGTATTATTCCAATGGTTAGAGTTTTTAATAACACTGCTAGATATGTTGATCAAGGTGGTAACAAAAGACCTGGTGCCTTTGCGTTATACTTAGAACCATGGCATGCAGATATTTTTGATTTTATTGATATTAGAAAAAATCATGGTAAAGAAGAAATTAGAGCAAGAGATTTATTCCCAGCTTTATGGATTCCAGATTTATTTATGGAAAGAGTTGAACAAAATGGTCAATGGACTTTATTTTCACCAAATGAAGCACCAGGATTATCTGATGTTTATGGTGATGAATTTAAAGAATTATATGAAAAATATGAAAGAGAAGGTAAAGGTAGAGAAACTATTAAAGCTCAAAAATTATGGTATTCAATTTTAGATGCTCAAACTGAAACTGGTACACCATTTATGTTATATAAAGATGCATGTAATAAAAAAACCAATCAAAAGAATTTAGGTATAATTAAATCATCTAATTTATGTTGTGAAATTGTTGAATATTCTGCACCTGATGAAGTTGCTGTTTGTAATTTAGCATCAATTGCTTTACCATCATTTGTTGAATCAGATGAAAATTCAACTTGGTATAATTTCAAAAAATTACATGAAATTTCAAAAGTTGTTACTAGAAATTTAAATAAAATTATTGATAGAAACTTTTATCCAGTTCCAGAAGCTAAAACTTCAAATATGAGAAATAGACCAATTGCTTTAGGAGTTCAAGGTTTAGCTGATTCATTTATGGCTTTAAGATTACCATTTGATTCTCAAGAAGCAAGAGAATTAAATATTCAAATTTTTGAAACTATTTATCATGGTGCAGTTGAAGCATCAATTGAATTAGCTGAAACTGATGGACCTTATGCAAGTTATGAAGGATCACCAGCTTCTAAAGGTTTATTACAATATGATTTATGGGATAGAAAACCAACTCAATTATGGGATTGGGATACTTTAAAACAAAAATTAGCAAAACATGGTTTAAGAAATTCTTTATTAGTTGCACCAATGCCAACTGCTTCAACTTCTCAAATTTTAGGTAATAATGAATGTTTTGAACCATATACTTCAAATATGTATTCAAGAAGAGTTTTAAGTGGTGAATTTCAAATTGTTAATCCATTCTTATTAAAAGATTTAGTTGATTTAGGTCTTTGGAATGAATCAATGAAGAATAATATTATAGCAAATAATGGTTCTATTCAAGGTTTAACTAATATTCCAGATGAAATTAAAGCTTTATATAAAACTGTTTGGGAAATTAGTCAAAAACATATTATTGATATGGCAGCTGATAGAGCTGCATTTATTGATCAATCTCAATCTTTAAATATTCATATTAAAGATCCAACAATGGGTAAATTAACTTCTATGCATTTCTATGGTTGGAAAAAAGGATTGAAAACTGGTATGTATTATTTAAGAACCCAAGCTGCCGCTGCTGCTATTCAATTTACAATTGATAAAAGTACAATTGGTGATGCAAATAATACTGTTGCTGCTTTAGAAAAATTAAATCAAAGAAGATATCGTGCTAATGAAACTGGTCAAACTCAAATTTCATCAGTAAGTGATTCTGAATCAGTTTCAACAAGATCAATCTCAACTGAACCATCATCAGTTGAAAATTCAATTGCTGAATTAAAAATTACTGATGATAAAAAATTAGAAGAAGTTGAACAAGTTATTGATGAAAAATCAGAAATTAAATCTGAAGAATTAGAGATGGAAGGTGATATTTATAGTTCTAAAGTTATTGCTTGTGCAATCAATAACCCTGAATCATGTACTATGTGTTCTGGTTAATCATAGTGATTTTTTAATTTCATAGTAATTTTAAAAAAAAAATGATTTTGTGTACTATTAGAGTTTGGTTTTTCCGTTACAAAAACTTCAAATTAAAACCCATCCCTTGATACCCCCACCCCAAATTGTTGACTTACTACAAGTTACGCCGTTTTGCAGTAGTTCATTTATGTAATTTAATAAAGTTTTAGAAAAATAAGATCCTCTACTATTAAATCTATAAAACTAGTTCCTATATCCAATATAACAAATTTTACGGCACAAAAATATTAGATACGGTGATTACGGAAAAAGCCAACAAAATTCGCACCAACTGCAAAAAGTTTAACTTTTTACTTCACATCGCTAATCAAACTAGTGTGTAATTAAGACACATCAACTAGTGACAATCCTGACTTTCGCTTGATAGGGTAGAAGTATAGACAGCTCTGGTGGGCACTAACACGTTTGTTTGACATTTTGCTACATTTTAAATACTTTGTTCCATAAATAGGTATCTTTTGAAAGTCTCACACGATAACATCACAATTTTTGTAATGGGGGATAACATAAGCAGATCAAATAATGAAATTGCACTAGACAACTTAAACTTTAATAAGGATAAAACTGATGAAATGAGTACTATTCATCTTTTAGATGATAGTGAAAATACAAGCAATAGAGGATCTACGGTAGAAGATGGTGATCGTATTTCAGATGACGGATTGATAGAGTTGGAAATGAACCGAAGCCGGATTAGCAGAATTTTAAGGATTATATGGGACGGACCAAATGAACCAGTTGATAAAGCACCTGAACCATTTAGTTATGGGATTTTAGGTACAATAGAATCAATACCTCATAAATTCCACCAAAGAGTATCATTTAAATATAAAGCTTGGATTTTAGGAGTATATTTATTTGCATGGGCTTTGATCATCTATAACATCCTTTTACCTTACTTCACTTTACCTCCTGGTGTTAAAGGTGGAGATTTGGAAGTTATAAGTTTATCATGTATAGATCAATTATGGAGTGGACGTAATGGAGCTTGTGGAATAGATGGACAAAATTGTCCATCATTTGCAAGTGAAGATGTATTTGTAAGATGCCCAGCGCTTTGTGATAGAAGTTGGACTTATTCTTTAATACCTGTTGGAGACCAACGAATACGGTATAGAGGGTATTTCATCGGTGGTGGTGATAGGGTACAATCACCAGTCGATAAAGATCAACTCACCAACCCTTATAGAGCCGACTCATTTATTTGTGGATCAGCAGTTCACGCAGGGGTAATTTCTCCCTTCACTGGTGGTTGTGCAAGATTATCATATAAAAGTGGAGAACAAGTAGGATTTGATCTGATGCCTGGTTATTTTGGAGTTGATGATTCAATAAGTTTCCTGACCTTTTTCCCATCTTCATATTTTTTCAAGAAAATAACAAGTGGATTTTCTAAACATGAATATATTCATGGATGTAGTGATCCTCGTTTACCAGTTTTATTAACTAATATTGTTCTTGGTATGCCCATAGTTTTCCTTGGTAGTGGACCTGTAATATTTTGGGTTATAACAACAGTTGGATTTTGGACTATAGCATTAGCTACAGATCCTCCAGTTACTGTTGATTCAAATGATTTAGAAACTTATGCATCATTATTATCTATTGGATTAGGTAGATTTTTACCAACTTGCTTTATTTTGTATACACTTTGGAAATCTTCAACATCAGTCACATTAGGTAAAGTAACAAATCCATCAACAGTTTCACATATAAGTAGATTAATTTATTTTTATCCACTTTTTTGGTTAGGAGTTTTAAATAATATTAGTTTTGATAGATTACCAGTAGATAGATTTACATTAAACGATTTAAAAGAACAACCAGGTGGAGTATTTGCAATCTTATTTATTATAATATTGATTACTGTATGTGCTATAACACAAGCATTTAAAATTTGGGAATCAGGTAAATTTAAAAAATACCTTATTATTTACTCATGTTTTATTACTGGGCTTTCATTTATTTCACAATTACCAGGTTTAACTTTAAGAATTCATCATTACATTCTTGCGATGCTTTTAATACCTGGATGTTGTACTAAGGGAGTAACTGCATTATTATTCCAAGGTATATTATTAGGATTATTTTTATCAGGTGCTGCAAGATGGGGTTTAGCAGCAATAGCTGAAACTGACACATCACTTAGAAGAGGTGATCCAGGTGGTATATTACTCCCACCTGAATTACTTGGTTTTGACATTCAAACAGGTATATTGTCATGGATGGACCCAACACCATTAGAGAATAAATTTTTTACTGGAATTTCATTATTGATTAATGATGTTGAAAGATTTGTTGCAGAGAATGTAACCAGTGTTAATTTAATCGAATTGTTCAATAATTCTACTGAAATGTCAGCATCAATTAAAGAAACACTTCAAAGTAGGTTCGTTATGGAAGATAAAAATATCCCATTGTACCTTAGAATCGGTAAAAAAATAATGGGGACAGATAAATATTCTGATTTCACAAATGCAGCGATTTTGAAATGGCCAAGTGGTGAATTAACATTACCTGAACCAGGATTAACGTAACCATACTGTCATATAATCATTAATTTTTATGTAAATACTCCACAATCTCCTCATTAATATATACATATGCATTTTTTTTTTTTTTTGCAATATTATGTCATTCCTCGAAGTGTTGCGTGGGCTCTATGAAAAAATATTGCGCATTAAAAAAGTTTGGCTTAAACCCTTGCTTTTACATTTAATTTTTCAGCTATAAACTTAGGTGAAAAGGATTGGGAAGAATGATAACTATAAGAGGTCCATTATCGATAAAATGTATCTCACGTCTTAACATCTCGTCGATTTTAAGAAACACGAAACCATTCACGACAAGGGCCAGAGGTGAAATTGAAAAGAAGAAAGACGATTTGATACCTACAGCTAAAATAAAATGGTATTATGCTACAGATGTACCAATTTCTAAACCATCATGGTACAGTTATGTTAAAACTCAAGATGCAAAAGTATTTGTACCATTTTCAGATTATGATTCACAAAGAATTGAAAAACAATACTTAAAATATTTTAATACTGCAACTGATAATGTTTCCCCCATTGTAGAAGTTAGTGAAGATAAATTATTCGAAGTTAACGTCAAAGATCTTGATTTAAGTCCTATATATTGGGAAGGTCCAGTTTATGAAGTCAGGAGAGGACTTTGGTTCACTAGTGATGGAATCCCATTGGATTGGAAACAATCTGAAGAAATTGAATTAGGTTATATACATAAAAGACCTTATTTATTCGATGAAGATAGAAAAAATAAAATAGAAAACCCATCGGATAAATTTAATAAATTAGAAATCGCCAAGTTTAATTCAGAAGAAGGAATTGATAGTGGTGAAATAATAGATTCTTCACTGGTTGAAGAAATCGATGATACTGTAAAATTAACAAATAAAAAAGCTGTTGTTTATTTCAATAACAATAGAGCTGCCATATTCCCTGACTCAATGTTGAATGATTTCCATTTATCTATAATTAGAAGGTTTGGAGCTAGTGCAGTGGCATTATTAAATGTCACACACATTCAAAGAGGATTTACCCCAGATTTATCAGCTTCGATATTTGATAATATACCAGAAAACCCAATCCCATCATTATTCCAAACGGATAAAACTGTAAATACATCAAATAAATCAACTAATTATTCAAATGAAGATGATGGGGATGACAATAAACAAAATGAAGAAATGAAACATTTGATGGAAGATGATTTTGAAAATGATACGAATTCACATACTTCAAATAGAGAAATTGATCATTTAGTTCTTTGTGTTCATGGGATTGGACAAGTTTTGGGGAGTAAATATGAATCAATTAATTTTCCACATAATATTAATATGATGAGAAATACAATGAAATCAGTCTATAAAGATAGTGATATTTATAAGAAATTAGCTTATGAAGATCCAAACCATAAACAACTGTCATTTAATAATCGTATTCAAGTCTTGCCTATTGCTTGGAGACATATGGTTGATTTCCATCCTACGAAATTACCATCTACTGAATCGCCTGAAAATCCAAGATTACCTACATTATCACAAATAAATGTTGATGGAGTGACAGCATTAAGAAATGTAATTGGTGATGTTGCATTGGATATTTTACTTTACTATGAATCCAGATACATGAATCAGATTTTAACATCTGTCACAAGGGAATTAAATCGGGTGTACCAAGAATATATGGAAAGAAATCCAAATTTCAAGGGGAAAGTCCATATCTTGGGCCATTCATTGGGGTCAGTTATAACGTTTGATATTGCATCTTCACAATATACCAAACTTCCCTCAAATCCGAACCTTGAAGAAGATTTATTATTTGACATTGACTCACTTTTCTGTATTGGATGTCCAGTGGGGGTTTTCAAATTACTAAGTCAAAAAAACATAATAAATAGGAAAGATTTAGATGATGATTTCAACCCAAGAGACACCAATTTAACATTTTGTTCACCTAAAGTTAAAAATTTGTACAATTTATTCCATCCATGTGATCCAATCGGGTACAGAATGGAACCACTTATCCAACCCAGATTTTCCAAATTCAAAGCTGAAGAAGTTCCATTTGCAGTTGATGGTATAAACACACAAATCAAAGGCTTAACTAGTTTTACAGACGATTTACAAGAGAGAGTGATGAATGTGACCAATTGGTTTGTGAAAAGCAAGAAAACAAAGAAAAGATCAGATGGGATAAATGATAGATTTGTTGATGAGAATGCATTAGGTGATATTGTTCGTAGTATCGTCAAATCTGATGATGAAGAAGTTGAAGTTAAATCAAAGGGGAATTTATCAAGTGCAGATTTAAAAATTTTAACAAGATTCAATAAAAATGCTAGAATTGATTATTCTTTACCCATGGGACTTTTCGATATTTCATTAGTTTCAGCAATAAGTGCACATGTATCATATTTTGAAGATCAAAACACGTCAGGATTTGTTATGTCGAAATTATTATCAACTGACGCCCATGTTACCTCAAAAACAGTATTATATAAGGAGGAATTAGATTAGACTATAATATATATATATATTCATACCTGTAATTTGTATGCAAAGTTCTTTTTTTAATCATCAATCAATAAATCATCTATACTTTGGTCTGCATCATGTTCAATTAATTTTAACATACCTTCAGGCAATATAGGAGTATTTGAATCATCTAAAATATATCTGAATGGCATTTCAGTTGATTCGTATTTATTATATCTTATTTCAGGGTAATCGATAAACTTAATTTTATCAAATGGAACTCCATGATCGACGATTCTTTGGGTGGTTCTAATAGCTGTATCAGTAGTCATTTGAAGTGCACCTAATCTTCTACCAGCGAAACCATATTTTTTCCTTAACAAACCAGTTCTATCAATTCTTGGATGAGACCCTAAAATCCCACCAAACACGAAATACTCGAAAGTTGGTTTATCTTCTGGTACTAATTCGGTTTCAGCAGCAGGATCTAAAAGACAGACTTTTGATTTTTCTAAACCTCCATCGATTTCAATACATTCTTTAGTTGTCCATTGTAATCCTAAATCTAATAATCTGGCTGGAATGTCTTTCTCTGTGGTGCCTTCAGGTAATGAAGTCAATATTAAATTTTCTTTACCAACATCCTTAATTATTTGACTGTATTCAAGGATGACCCATTCGGAGAAACCAACTTCCATATGTTCAATTATATACTTCATGTTTTAATTGCTCTATTCGTAAAAAAAAGTCAAAGATTTGAGATGAGAAAAAATGCTGCTGCTTTTACTCCTGCATCTTCAGCCGTTAAATAGGATAACAGATAGAAAGAGAGAGGGAGAGAAAAAACTATTCAAATCTTCAATATCTCTATTACTATTTTTTTTGTTTTCTATTTAATTACATGCTTGTTTATTTCTTTGAACAACAGTTTTCATTTGAACCAGCACCTGAAGTTTTATTAAAAGCTAATCTTGAAGTAGTATCAACATTTAATGAACAAGTATCAACACCTGAAATACCAGCTTTAACTTCTCTAGTGGTTCTTGAGAAAGATGGTTTAACATCCAATACTGGATTTTCAGTAAAGAGATGTCTTGGACGTAACATCAATTCGAAAATTTCAGTTGGCATAACTGGGAAATCTTCTGGAGCTGGGAAATGAGTGATACCGAAAGTATGGAACATAACAATATCAGTATTTTCAATTTTATCAGAACCATCACCTATCCATTTTCTCATACCTCTTAAACCATCACCACTCCATTGTGGAACATGATCACCTGATGGATATAATCTACCATAACCGAAATTTTCATCTTCATAACGAACAACTTCAACAGTATTTTCAGCCCAAGGAGCTCTCTTTCTAACTAAAGAACCTGGTTGAGCTAAAACTGGTGGACAGAAAGTTGAAACTAATTTATATGAAGCTGGTTTACCTGAAAATTTATTGATTGATTTTGGATTAAATAAATCCCAAGATCTTGAATATTTAGATTCATAATTAGTTAAAGAATCTTGAACAGTTTTAAAAACAGTTTTATCTGGGAAGAAACCATTACCATAAAGATTTTCTGGTGAACCAGTTGGGAATGGTGAAGGTTTAGCATCAGCCATAGCAGCAGAATTACCATCACCATCAATTCTTGGATGAACTCTTAATGAGAATAAATGTTGATGGTTATGTGCATTAACTTTTGGATAAACAACAGTACCCCAAGGACCAGCACTTTCATCTTCATCACAAATATAAGTATTTAATATACCAGTTAATCTAACTTCTAATTTAATAGTACCATCTTGTCTGAAGATCCAATATAAACAATATTCATAATTTGCAGCAGTAAAAATTTGAGAAACAATTAATTTTTTACCTCTTGTTGCAATTGTTGTTTGGAAATCATCTCTAAAATCTGAATGTTTAAATAATAAACCATCATCTTCTTCATGAATACAAATTGCATGTTTAATAGTAGTTGGATCACCAGCTTTATCACTGAAATGAGCGTCTAAATAATGGATAACACCTTTACAATCACAACCTAAAGATAAAGGATTAGTACAATTACCAGCACCATATTCACCAATATCTAAAGCATGTTTTCTTTGATGAGGGAAATCTGGATTACCATAAGGAACAATCATTTCACTTAAAGAAATTCTATGAAATAATGGTCTAACATTACCATGATCATTGTATGACATATCACTTAAAACAATACCTTCTCTATAATTGAAACCAATATGGAATTTGAAGTTTGACCAACTCATTAAATTACCAACCATATTAAATGAAACACCTTCAGGTTGAGTAACATTATAAGGAGTATTATCATTTCTATAACCTGAAGGATTTTCCTTTGTGGCAAATCTATCAGCGACAGATTTTGGATGGAAATTAGCATGTTTATGTTTACTAACTTTTCTTCTTCTATTTGGAATATCAATGAATATAACTTTTTTAGCATTCATATCAACAATTGGACAGAAATCTAAAGGATGAGAATAATGTGAATCATCTTCATCAGATCTCCAATAAACTAAAGCTTGTTGTAATCTCATTGACGCCCCCCATCTTTCATCATAACCAATTGTCCAAGCATCACAAAAGATATTTTTCATATCACTAGCTGGAACTCCACTCAAGACACATTGTTCAATAACTGTTGGATCAGATCTAATAATATCTTCAGTAGCTTGTAAATCAGCAGCTGTTAAAATTGGTTGAGCACCTTCAATATGTCTTAATTGTAAAACTTTAGCAGTTGGAATATCAATAACACCTTCTTCTAAACCTGATGAACCATCAACAATAACAACAAAATATGCCATTCTTGGAGGAATTGAACCTTTAGAATCTTTCCATTTATAATATAAATTTTTTGGAGGTTCTCTTAAAGTAATAGTATTAAATGAAATAGTTTTACCTGCAAAAACTTCTTTTAAAATATTTGTAACATATTTAATTTCTTGTGGTGATAATTGATCTAATGGATGTAAAGGTGGTTGTGGAGCAGAACCAGAAATTTTTAATTGACTAGCAAATTGTTGTAATCTTTCCATCTTTTAAAAATAAAATCAAAAAGTTATTATAAAACAATTAATGGGATAATATTTTATTTTAATGGGATGAAATGTTTAATTTATACTCAATCGTAAAGTGAAAAATTCAGGAATCCCTTATCGGTGCCCTAATTCAGCCAATTTCTCCTTTCACATAACTGGAAATTTTAACCCGATTAAGTTAACAGTGAAAACGGTTTATTTAAATAATGGAATTTCTTTACTAATTGAGTAGTTCTAACAGTTTTAAGATGATCTTCATATATTCTTTGATCTCATAATGACTATAATCAATTCCTTATATATATTTATATACAATTTAAAGCTAGTTAAAACGCTTGAAAAAACTATTAAATTGAATGAGTTGTACAAAGTAATAGGAGAGTGAGGAATTACAAGCGGCAGCGGTTTTCATTTCCCTTTTTTTCCCTCTCTCTTCGCTTTTTCATTATCTCACCGTTTTTATGGGGGAATTTAAACAAAGTTAACGGTTGACTCCTTAAACACCTGTATTATACTCAATTAACTCGGTAATTAGAGATATAAATAAGATTAATATTGTATGTGAGTTAAGTTTAGTTAGTATAAAAATTGAGTATAAAAACACTATAAAGAGTATAAAAATTGATCTAAGACTGATTTAATAAGAGATCAAAATGAACTTTTACGATCAATTGTAAAGTATTCACTCGTTAAGTAAATCTATTAAAAACTCGTACGATCAGAATTATCCCATATATTACCATATTTTACTAAATAAGAGTCAATTACACAGTGTAAAACATGCTGCAAAAAAAAAATAGCCTCACTTTCTGTACAAAGACAGAATTTTAAACTCAATCATTATTATCCAAATTATGAGTGGTATAATTAAAAAACATGAAATATTTAAAACTATCAAACAATTCAAAAATATCTCTTTAAAATCAATTACTTTATTACTTGCAATCTTTAATAAATCTTTATTATCACAACTATTTAAATTCAAACAAGTATAATTAATTGTATGATTTAAAAAATTTAATAAAATTGATGTTAAAAAGTTTATACTTCTTCTTTCATCAAAACTTGTAAATAAATTTTCATTATTTAGTAAATTTGATATTATAATTAATAAATTTATTAATAAATCATTTGAAATTATTATAACAATATTTAATAATATTAGAATTAAAAAATTATAAACCCATGTAAACCAAATTATTAAATTAAGTATATTATTATTGTTATTATTGTTATTTAAACATTTATGGAATTTTAAAATACTATCAATTATAAATAAGAAATTTATTGATATAAATAAATGATCATATTTAAATTGTATTAAATCATTTGAATAAATTACACCCAGAGAATTTAACATAAATCTTTGAGGTACAATAATTATTGAAATTATTAAAGTTATAATAAACTTGATTAAATATTTACCAAATTCCTTTATAATATTTTTAAATAATTTCTTATTTAATGAATTTAATGAATCTTTTGAATCTTTCGAATTTAAATTATCAAAATTTGAACTTTTTAAATTTGGTATTTTAAATTCTAATCCAAGTCCTTGAAATTTTTCAATATCTGGTTTATTTAAAACTAATAATATTATATAATCTTTTAATTGAAATACTGAATAAACAAAGATTTGGAAAATACTTAAATTGGAAAGACAAATTATAAATATTTTAAAACTCTTCCAACTTAATTGATTATTTACATCTAAATTTTCATATTCATTATAATTATTCAGTATATTAGGTATTTCAATAGTATAAATATCTTTTTTATTAAAATTCAAGAAAAATTGTTTTAAATCATTTATATTTAATATAATTCCATCAATTATAACAGATTTCAAAAGATTCCAAACATTTAAAATTATAACTAAATTTTTAAATATTCTTGTACTTGAATTATTATTTAGTTTTAATTGATATGACCTTATTAAATAAAAAATTATTAATATACAACTTAAAAATATCAGAATATATTTATAAGTAAAATCTATTTGATTATTATAAAAATCAATATCTTCAAGTAATTCTTTATATAATTTCATCCTTTTTAAACCTTTAAACCTTTAAACCTTTAAATATCCAATTTTTCTTTCTTTCTTTCTTTCTTTCTTAACTCTTATTATACTTATGCGTATCGTACACCCTGTCTTTTACCCTGTTGTTTACCCTTTTCCTACACTTCTGTTACTAAACCTACTCTTTCGATCAAAAAACCTTCTCTTTTTTCTCTACAAACCAAAAAACTTCAGTTTTATACCCAATATGTTTCACTTTTATGTATGTATTCACCTTCCAGTAAACTATTTTTTTCTTTTAATTGGGTTGCAAAAAGTGATGTAGACCGACTAAACCGATATAAAAACTTTAAAATGTTTTTCGTATTTGTTAATTCCTTTAACCGACTTTAAACTCCTTATTTAGTTACTTCACTTCCACTACTTTAACTACTCTTAACTTAAGTACTATTACTAACAACTATTACTATTTAACTCGCTATTTGGAATTATAAAGCCTCTACTTCTAATTCCCTTTTGAGATTACAAATGAAAAAACTTGCGACAGGTACTTAAATAATATTTGAATAATATTTGAATAATAATTTTAATGTCACAAGATACTTAAAAATAAATTCAAGGGTCTTTTATAAGGGTATTATTATACTTTTATATAATAAATTAGTAATTAGGTAAATTAATTAGGTAAATTAATTGCGTTAATTATTATTTAAATCGTTTCCGGTAAACTAATAGGTAAAAAAGGGTCTATATTTACTAAAATAAATATAAAACCTTAAATATATGAGAGAAATCACACTATTATTGATGGATTAATAAGATGATTCATGATCTTATACCAATTATAGCTCTTATACATATACAATTATATACATAGGGCTTATCATTATATTCTCTAAACTCATACTTTAAGTATAACGAGACTATTTCATTACCCGATTTAATTCCAGTTTGAATAAAATTTAAAAAGTTTACCCGTTAAATGAATAAATGTTAATTGCATAAATAATATAATCTTAGTAATATACTTATCAAACAAGTATCGTAATATGCCTGTAAAGTAATATATTGATATTAATAATTAAAAATTTGATCATGTGCCGCATCACGGGTAAGAGTATTTTATAATTATCTCTTATATAATCTTCTGATAGGATTACTTTAGTTAGATATTATACTATGATAATGTATAAGACTCTAACGGTTTAGTAAATCAATCGAATGATTATAAACTGTAATTAATACAATTCAATAATTATTACTTTGGTAAGAATCATAATGGGTAACTACATAAACACTTTATTTAATCCGGGGTACAAGTAATGTAAAATTAAAAAGCTAGGTAATCTTGATCCATTTATTCATGCTATCTTCCGAATAGTGACAAAAAATATTTCATACAACCTACAGATTTCTAAAATTCTAAAAATAGATAAGAAACATAGGGAAGAATAAGATTATAGCCGGTTAATGGTATTCCTGAAAGAACCCCTCCCCTGAAACTCCATCTAAAACAAACCTACACTTGCATTTCATAAAAATAAATCAAAAATCCGTCTCATAACTTGTGCTAAAAACGTATGCCACTTCAAGTTGTTGCCTAAAAAATAGCTGCGAAAAGTTCCGGAACCATAATTTCTCAAAAATAGTATGAACTTTACTATCAATTCAGCCAACTACTTGCAACTATCAACACTATTTACCATTACCATGATGACCCCATACTAAATGTTCTTCCCTACTTCAACTACCCATACTTTAGAAAAAATATAAAAGAGACCCTGGGGTACCCAGAAATTTTTTTTTTTTTATCATCTTGGTTTATAACTTATATCAAACTTATAAACTTATTAATTCACTTACAACCCAACTTACATTCGCTTAACAACAACAACTGATACTTTAGATACTTACTTAAAGTCAATTAAAGAAACTTATTATTTTTTTTTTCAATGCAAAATCCTAATCACCCTCATAGAATTAGCAAGAAGAAAACTTCAAGAGTTCCAACTACTTTAGGTTCATTACAATCTTTAGGATCAAGTATTCAAAAAACCTTAAATCAAAATGCTTACATCCCATTAAATCATTTCACTAACCCTGGTCCATCGGTCCCAGGTGTTTACTACAAAAACCTCCTGAAAAATGATTTAAAAATGATGAATGAAATTGAAAATAAAACTGAAAATAAAGAAGAAATTATTATTATTGATTCAAGTTCTCCAATTGAAATTGAATCTATTTCTGTTACTGGTACTTCAAGTACATCATCTGCTGAAACAGATATTGATAAAACCCTCCTTGAAATGGAAATTGCTATTTCATCTATGTTACCTGATGATAATGACAATCAAGTTACTAAAGTTGAACCAACTACCACTGCTGAATACGATCACATCGCTAATGAAATGGGATGGGTTAATTCGGTCAATACTGTACCATCACCATCTAGTCCAGAACCAACCATTGACCAATTTGTTTGGCCTAGTGATGAATTTGTCCAATCTGACAATCAATCAGTTTCTGAATATTTAAGTAATGATGTCTCATATAATTCAGGTAATGATAATTTTATGGGTTTTGGTTCAATTAATCCATTTATGACTGAGGGAGAATATCTTGAATTTCAATCATTCACTGCAACAAGTAGTTTACAAGTTGATGCTGTTGATCCATCATCAGTATCTGGTGGTACTAGTTTTGATGATATTTCTAATCCAATTGATTTCTCAGGATTATTAGATTCAGCTTCAACTTCAACTCCAATTCAAGTTCCAACTCCAACTCCAACTACAATTCAAGTTCAAGTTCAAGTTCAAGGAGATATTCAATTTCCTGTTCCAACTGTATTTCCTGTTGCAACTCAAGTTCAAGTTCCAACTCCAGTTTCTAGTCCAGTTCAACAACCACATCAATACCAAAGTAGAATTCAAACTCAACCACCAGTTCAAACTCAAATTCCAACACTTACTCAACGTACTGGACATGTTGAAAAAACCTACGAAGGTAAACCAGTTCTTAATCATGAACTTAAAAATGATGAATATGACTTCACTGATATTGGTATTCAAAACATCAACAGTAATTTTGAACCACTTAAATTCAGAAATCATTTACTTCAACCAATTACTAAGAACAACCAAAATACTTCAAATAGTCTGGTTATCCTTGATTCATTACCACCTTTAAGTGGAGTTATTGGGTTCAGAAGAGTTCATCCATATGAACCAACAATTAGATTAAATGATTTATCAGGTGAATTGCACCAAAGAACTGAATCTTACGGTACTACACCACATCATATTTCAAGAATTCAATATTTCAGATCAAAAGAATTTGTTGAAAGATTAAAACAAATTGAATCAAATAAAAATATTACTTACCTTTATGAAAAACAGAAGTTAAATGAATATTATACTCCTGAAATCATTAGAGTTCAAACGAACAATGGTCAAATCATTAATTCAACAAGACAAGGTTGTTGTCCATATTGTCCAGTCCCATTTTTCTTAGAAATGAAGACTTCATCATACACTCAACATATGTCAAATTACCATGGAGTTTCAATGAACACAATTTATCCATCACCAATCGGTTATAAAATCGCTAAAACTGGTAAACATAACAAGTTAAAACATGAAGTACTTTGTTGTTCTTGTTTAAAAGATTTAAATCTTAAGCAATCTAGTACAACTGATTTTAAACCATTAAACAATTACTTTGATCATTATAGGAAATTCCACACTGGTGGTAAAAAATTAGTTCATGGTGGATTTAATTTACCTGCACCAACATCAGATGATATCGTTGATATTACTGGGATTTTCAATTTTCAAAATTAATTTTGATAATTAATTAGATTATTTATTTATTGCATTTAGAAAAAACATAAAACAAAAAAAAAAGATATAAAAAATAAAAACAAAGAAAAAAAAAATGTAAAACTGCATTATAAAACATAAAAACAAAAAAAAAAAAATTGTACTATAAGATTGTATTATAAAATTGTATTATAACATTGTATTTTAGATATTTTTGGAGGTTTATTAATTAGGTATTGTAAAATATATATTATAATTTATCTGAACTCTTAACAGAAAGTGAATAATAATCTCTACATCACAATCTATAACAAACGATCTAATCGAAATATTACAAAGATATTTAGAAAGTAGGAGGATATATTAAAAGAGAATTAGAGTAAAGAGAAGAAAATTAGATAGATTTTCATGTTAACAAAACAACTTAAAAAAAAAGAACTCTATAATTTATCATAGTATTCTTCATAACCTGGAACTTCAGGTTTTAAACCAGTTCTTTCTCTCTTAGCTTTAACAATTTGACCTGGTTTAGTTTCAGCATTGGTTGGATCACCACCTAATGCTTGCCAATGATCAAAGATTAATTGAGGGAAAGCTTGACCACCAGTAGCTTGTCTTAAATCACCAGTGAAACCGAAAGATTCATTAACTGGTAAGTAAGCTTTAATAGTGAATAATGGAGTACCTGGTCTTTGTTCTTCAGAAATAACTTGACCTCTCTTTTTGTTTAAAACAGAGTAGATACCACCAATAGCATTTTCAGGACATTGGATTTCACATAAGAAAACTGGTTCTTGAATAGCTGGTTCAGCTAATAACATGGAAGCATAAGTAACTCTTCTCATGGTTGGGATAATTTGACCACCACCTCTGTGGATAGCATCAGCATGTAAAGTAACATCTAAAATGTTAACTCTTAAAGATCTAACTGATTCACCCATTAATGGACCTTCTTTAGTAGCCCATTGGAAAGCAGCAACAACTGAATCTTTAATTTCATTTAAGTATTGAACAGCTTTAGTTTGATCAACAACCAAATTTGGACCGTTACCATCTGGACCGAAACACCAAATTTTTCTAGCATCAGTAACTTCCCAACCGTGTTTATCAGCTAAAATTCTTGCTCTAGCTTTGAAATCATCTCTTGGGTTAATAGTACCATTTTCAATATCTAATGAAACTTCTTCATCTAATGGTTGAGCTTTAACATAAATTCTGTTATGTTTATTTGGAGATTTTGATAAAGCAACCATTGATGATTCACCTTCAACAGTTTCTCTATAAGAAACAATTGGTGGAGAAATTTTTAATGGAATACCAGCATGATCATTTTGTAAATCATTAAGACAAATTTCTAAATGTAATTCACCTGAACCAGCAACAATATGTTCACCACTTTCTGACATTTTAGTTAAAACACATGGATCAGATTTTGATAATCTCTTTAAACCTTCAACTAATTTTGGTAAATCATTAGCGTTTTTAACTTCAACAGCAACTTCAACAACTGGTGAAACTGAGAATTTCATAACTTTCATATTATGAGAAGTTTCATTGGTGGTAATAGTACCTGATTTTAATAAGAATTGATCAACACCAACTAAACCAATAATGTTACCAGCTGGACAATCATCAATTGGTTCAACGAATCTACCCATCATTAAAACAGTTCTTTGAATAGCTTTAATGAATAAATCTTCTTTTTTACCAACTTGATAGTTTGGACCTTGAATTCTAACTTTTTGACCTGATTTAACAGTACCTGAGAAAACACGACCGAAAGCGTAGAATCTACCTTTATCAGAAGTTGGAACCATCTTGGAGATATAAACCATTAAATCACCTTTTGGATCACAATTTTTAATAGATTGGTATGATGAATCATCATTTGGACCTTCATATAAAGTTTCAGCTCTGTAAGCTTGAGCAGTAACTGGAGATGGTAAATGAATAACAATCATTTCTAATAAAGCTTCAGCAGCTGGTAAGAATTTTCTCATAACAACTTTTAATAAAGCTTTACCTTCTAATTCTTTTTCATCACCTTTTAATGAAATTTCTAATTTTTCTAATAAAGTTGGAATTTCAGCTTTTTTAAAGTTCATGATAGCATTGAATAATCTAAAGATTGGATCTAAAACGAACATGTTGAAAGCTCTTTCTAATGGTTTACCATCAGCATCTTTTTCTTTGTTAGTCCATTTTTTAGTTTTTGGATTGAAGTATGAATCTCCCCATAATCTTTCCATCATTTTAATTCTATCAACACCGAATTTGTTAGAATATCTGGTAGCAAATTGTCTAACAGTGAAAGCCCAACCATGTAAACCAGAAGCGAAAGCAACAGTACCTTTGTATGGGTAAACTTGACAATCACCTAAAACTGGGTCAACATAAGTAGCAATAATAACGTTAACAGATTCAATAGTTCTTTGGAAAGATTGGTATAAATCTTCTTTAGTAACTTGTAATTCTAATAAAGCTCTATCAACTTTGTTAATAACAACAACTGGTTTAATTCTTTCACCTAATGATTGTCTTAAAACGGTTTCAGTTTGGACACAAACACCTTCAATACAATCAACAACAACTAAAGCACCATCAGTAACTCTTAAAGCAGCAGTAACTTCTGAAGAGAAATCAACGTGACCTGGTGAATCAATTAAATTAATTAAAAATGAATTACCTTCAGTTTTTTGAGTAATTTCTTTAACATCATCATCTTCCATTGAAGCATATAATGAAATAGCAGTAGATTTAATAGTAATACCTCTTTCTTGTTCATCTTTTCTGGTATCAGTGAATCTAGCTTCACCAGCTTTAGCAGCAGAAATAATACCAGCTTTTTGGACTAAAGAATCAGTTAAAGTTGATTTACCATGATCAACATGAGCAATAACTGACATGTTACGGACATTGGTAACTTTGTCCATCAAATCACGGATTTGTTCAATAGTGAAAGCAACTAAAAGTACATGTTAGTATATTGAAAACAAAACAAAAAAAAAAAAAACTTTTTTTGAAAATTTTTCATAGTGAAAATTTTTTTGCTTAATGATCTCCCTTATTCTCCATTCCCTATTGACTATCGTTAAAAAACACACTAGTAGACGAAATGCAAAGACAATTGAGTACCAATGGTATCCACCATAATCATGCATCTCTTAATCAACGTTCATCCAGTGCCAAACAGATATATTTCATTGATAGAAATAAGCATCTGCTGACTAAAAAAAAACTTGACCATTTGAAAATGAATGAGCTCTCCATAAGGATGAACCCAATTTCTTTCGCCGCCAATGGTGGGTCAAGAAAAAACACAGACACCTCCATGGAAGCAGTATGCTCTTTGGATAGTGATTATATTGAGGTGAACATAAGGGATAAAGTATCCATGAAACAATCAATGTAATTATTTACATACCCATTTTTTATTATAGTGTTTTATGAACCTAATGTAAAGGGAAAAAAAAAAAGAGGAAAAAATTTCTCATCATTGAAAAAATTTTCTGTTCGTGTGCGTTACCAAAACCCATGATTTTCTGTTAATGCACTAAAATGAGATTAATATTATATTATATTACATTAAATAGTATGACAGAATATATGACAGAATATATGACAGAATATATGAGAGAATATAAAGAGTTATCCAGTATATTTAGTACAGTATTAAGTGTATACTACTAACCAATTTATGTGGATTATGAAGATAAAACTGGAAGGTTATCAATGGACCATACTTCCGTCTAATGAGATATGATCTCTACATCCCTTTAAATATCTCTAAATATCTCTAAATATCTCTAAATATCTCTAAATATCTTTAAATATCTCTAAATATCTTTAAATAGTATCTGTAATTACAACTCTATAGTCATTGATGGAATTGAATATGACTGAAATATATAGATTTAACAGATTTCAGAATGAGTATAAGATAGAGATAATAATACCATGGCATATAAAGGGACATAATTCAAAAAAAAAAAAAAAGAATAAAGTGACTATAAACTAGTTAATATAGTCTATACATTGTCAATCAACTAGTCTGATAAGCTTAAAGGAGAATTTCAAAATAGACATAAATTGATAACAAAGTTATCATCATATCTCTCTACTTTAACTCTTAAACTCTTCTCAATTTTTTATTTCTTGCGCAGAGTCAAATATGTTAGAAGTAACAGTATTAATATCAGGATCAGGTTCAAATTTACAATCATTGATTGATTGTCAAACTCAAGGATCATTTAATGGTGTCATTACACAAGTAATTTCATCAAATTCAAAAGCATTCGGTTTATCAAGAGCTGAAAATGCAAATATTAAAACTAAAAGTCATGAATTAAAAAATTATTATAAAGGTATTCCAAAAGAGAATAAAGAAGAAAGATTAAAGGCAAGAGAAATTTTTAATAAAGAATTAGCTAATTTGATTATATTTGGAAACATTAAAGGTGATAAAGATGAATCATATAAACCACCAAATTTAATAGTTTGTGCTGGTTGGATGTTAATTTTATCACCTACAATTTTAAAACCTTTAGAAGATAAAAATATACCAATAATAAATTTACATCCAGCATTACCTGGAGCTTTTGATGGTACTCACGCCATTGAAAGAGCTTGGAAAGCTGGTCAAGATGGTGAAATTGAAAAAGCTGGAATAATGATTCATAAAGTTATAACTGAAGTTGATAGAGGTGATCCAATATTAATTAAATATTTGGATATTATTAAAGGTGAAACTGTTGAAGATTATGAAACAAGAGTTCATGATTTGGAGCATAAAGCTATAGTTGAAGCTACTAATATAACATTAAAAAAATTACAAAATAATGAACCAATTTAAAATAAATAAATAAATTAAGTAAATAAATAAATAAAAGAATAATTAAGAATAATAAAAAGAAGAATAAAAAGAAGAATAAATAGAAGAATAAATAGATATCGATTTCTCTATAAACACATAAAATTCAAAATTTATCTATAAAAATCATTTTCAATTAAAAACAAAATTAATTAATTAAAATTTACAACAAATTTAACTTTAAATTAACTTATAAATTTTTAATAACTTGTTCAGTGAAATGTTTAGTTGAAGCACTACCTCTTAAATCACCAGTTCTGTTTTCTGGACCAGAAGCAATAGTAGTTTTAACAGCTTTATCAATTTTATCAGCAAAATCATTTAAACCCATATGTCTTAACATCATAACTGATGATAATAATAAAGCAGTTGGGTTAGCTAAACCTTTACCAGCAATATCTGGAGCTGAACCATGAACAGCTTCAAAAATTGAAACTTTATTACCCATATTACCTGATGGAGTTAAACCTAAACCACCAATTAAACCTGATGATAAATCTGACATAATATCACCATATAAGTTTGGCATAACCATAACAACATCTTTATAATCTGATGGGTCAGCAGTTAATTTTAATGAAGTATTATCTAATAATTCATAAGATAATTTAACATCTGGATATTCTTCACCAATTTCTTTAGCAGTTTCAACGAATAAACCATCAGATAATTTCATAATTGATGCTTTGTGGACAACAACAACATGAGGTTTATTAACGGTTTTAGCATATTCAAAAGCATATCTAATAACTTTTTCAGAAGCTGGTTTAGTAATTAATTTAATACTTTGAACAACACCTGGTACTATAGTATGTTCAATACCTGAATATTCACCTTCAGTATTTTCTCTAATTAAAACGGTATCAACATTTTCATAAGGAGTATCATAACCAACAATACTTTGACATGGTCTAACATTTGCAAATAAATTAAAAGTTCTTCTTAAAGTTAAATTCATTGATGAATGACCTTTACCAACTGGTGTAGCTAATGGACCCTTTAATGCAACTAAATTTTTATTAACTGAATCAACAGCTGGTTGAGGTAAAGTGGTTCTACCATCAATTAATAATGGAGTAACATCAACTGGTTCCCATTCAATTGGAACTTTAGCAGCTTCATAAATATCTTTAACAGCTTGAGAAATTTCAACACCAATACCATCACCTTCAATTAAAGTAACAGTATATTTACCATTGGCATTTTTAACACCAGTGAATTGTCCTGGAATATAAGATCTGGTTAATCTTGGAGTAATTTGTTTAGATAATTGTTTAAACATTATTGATAAAATCTGAATTTTTTGAACAGAATTTTTTTATAATTTTTTGATTTGAGAACAAAATTTTAATTCGGACTCGAGTTCGTTTGTCCAATAAAATTTGTTTTGTGATTTGATCCAGGTCCACGACTTTGTAAATTTATTTATCTTATTAATTATTGTTATTATACATTTAGTGAACATTCAAGGTAAGTTCTAACTTACATGGACTCAAGATCAAGATATATAGGGTTATACAGGGTATATATATATGTGTATGTGTGTTTTTTTCGGGGAGGAATTTGGGTATAAGGAACAAACTGAAAAGAATGCACTAATTTGGCTGCAAATCAAACCATAGATCCCTTAAATACATATAAATCCGAACTATTAAAAAAGAGACAAAAGAAATAGAAAGAAAGACTATCAAATTCATTCAACTACAAGGGTTTAAAAGAACTATTGTAAATACATTATCAAAAAAAAAAAAAAAAAAATTCGGTAACATCATTCTTTAAAGCCTTGGAATTAAACTTTATAAATCAACAACAGCTCTAATACAATCACCATTATGCATATCTTCAAAAGCAGTATTAATTTTGTCTAATGGATGTCTATGGGTGATGAATTCATCAACTTTTAATTTACCATCTAAATAATCATCAACTATACCAGGTAATTGAGATCTACCTTTAACACCACCATAAGCAGCACCTTTCCAAACTCTACCAGTAACTAATTGGAATGGTCTAGTTGAAATTTCTTTACCAGCTGCAGCAACACCAATAACAATGGAAGTACCCCAACCTTTATGACAAGCTTCTAAAGCAGATCTCATAACATTAACATTACCAGTACAATCAAAAGTATAATCACAACCACCATCAGTCATTTCAATTAATTTATCAACTATGGTAACACCTTCTGGTAATTTCATTGAATTAACAAAATCAGTGGCACCAAATTTAGTAGCCCATTCTTCCTTTTTATCATTAATATCAACAACAATAATTTTACCAGCTTTTCTTTGTAAAGCACCTTGAACAACTGATAAACCAACACAACCAGCACCGAAAACTGCAACATTATCACCTTCTTGAACATTGGCAGTGATAGTAGCGGCACCATAACCAGTAGTAATACCACAACCTAATAAACAAGTTTTATCATAAGTTGCCTTTGGATTAACTGCAACAACTGAAATATCAGCAACAACAGTATATTGAGAAAATGTTGAACAACCCATAAAATGTAATAATTTTTTACCTTTACAAGTAAATCTTGAAGTACCATCTGGCATAACACCTTGACCTTGAGTGGCTCTAATTTTACCACATAAATTAGTTTTACCACTTTTACAGAATTTACATTCTTTACATTCTGGAGTATATAAAGCGACAACATGATCACCAACTTTAACACTAGTAACACCTTCACCAATAGATTCAACAATACCAGCACCTTCATGTCCTAAAATAACTGGGAATGCACCTTCTGGATCGACACCACTTAAAGTATATGCATCAGTATGACAAACACCAGTATTAATAATTTTAATACGAACTTCATGAGCTTTTGGAGCTTCAACTTCAACATCTTCAATAGTTAAAGGTTTTCCTGCTTCCCAAGCGACAGCAGCTTTACAAGTAATAGTCTATGAAAGATTGTTAGTATTCTTTTGCCTTTTTTGCTTACTATATTTTGACTAAAGTAGTTTCTTTCTTCTCTATTCCATTCTTAATAACTCAATTGATATCTTCCATGTATCAATTATCAATTATCAAAAGTCCTAATATTCTTATAAGAATTTAATAAGAAATACATACTTTTCCAACAGTTGACATAATTTTAATTTAATTTTTGATGAAAAATATGTAATTTTAATCCCTTTTATATTTATTCGACAATTGTCGCATTTCATTTCTTAAATAAGGAAATGCATCCTAAAACATTATAAAAGACCTAGAATTTAATTTGATTTATAAGGTTTGCCATATTAAAGACATTTTTATACAGTTAAATTTTAGGGTTAATAATAAAAGTTTATTATGATAAGTTTAAGCCATTACCAATTATTATAGATTTTTAAATGATTTTAAAGAGTTAGTTTGAAAGAGAGTTTTTAGCAATCTCATCAAATTCCATTTATCTCATCTCAGCCATTCATTAATCTTTAAACATAGAGATCAAAATACTGATTTTAAAATACACTAATTAACTCTATTCTATAATAATTCCTATATTACAATAACCTATATTACAATTAACAACAATTAAAAAGGGACCCCGTAATTAAATTTTAGTTGCAAAAAAAACGTCTAAAAGGGTATTATAATATCTCAAATTCCGGTTAAATAAGGGTTAATTAGAGTTTATTAGATCTAATATAAATATAAAGTAATGATATAATTAAAACCCCGCGGATTTTCTATTACATTCAAATGAAATGGTTTTGAACTTATAAAATGTCTATTAATTAGTAATAAAATTCTTGTCATTTATTCTCTTCGTTTCAATCTGATTTGTGATCGCCCATTATAAAAAAGATTTTATTTGTGAATTCCGCGTTGTTTTATTTTTGTGTATCAAAAACTTTAGCTAAGAATATCTTTGAAAAACCTTAATAAAATCCATTAACTATGTGAAAAAGTAGAAAAGACAGTTATCTTTGTAGACCAATAATAAGAAATTAAAGCAAGAATAAACTACAAAACTTATTTAAAGTTGAACAAACCATGGTTAATAAATTAATAATCATTTAAGCTTAATGTTTTAATGTTTTAATGTTTTTTTCTTTTTTTCTTTTTAATCTTTAAACTTAAGACTATACTTTTGAAATTGGAGTTAAGGTTGAAAATGAAGACATATTGAAAGCATTTAGGGTCATTAAAAAAACTCATTTCCCGTTTAATAAATACTTCTATTAAATTCTTTTGCAGCCAAATATTTCAGCCATTTCAGCCTCTTAATAGAAGATTTTATATACACTAAATGTAAACGGATTACTAATATTCATTTATATCACCTTTAGTTTATATGAAATACAATGATATTACTCTCAAGTGGTTTAAATACTTTTAAAATAGATTTTAAATAATTTTGCAACCATTTCTCATATCCTCATATCTTAGGGTTTAAAAAAAAAAAAAAAAAGACAAAACAACTCTATCACCACCAAAATTTTATTCATCACTCCCAAAATGCCTTATATACCTTCTATAGTACCTCGAAAGTACTAATCCTAACTTTTTTAATGAAAAATATATACTTTTTATTAACTTATTAATTTTTTAAAAAAATATCTTAAATTAACTACTGGTGTACCGGCCTCAAAAGACTAGTGTGCGACATAATAAAGCCGAAAGTTTTTTGGCCAGAAAATGACTTCGTGGCCAAGCTGGTTAAGGCGTGTGACTGTTAATCACAAGATCGAGAGTTCAATCCTCTCCGAGGTCGGTTATTTTTTTTCCAATTCTTTTTTTTTTTCATGTGTATCAAATAGTTTTTACTTTCGTCAATTTTATTTCAGTCTATTTTGCAGAAAAGTATGATAGTTTCTAATAATAGAATTAGAAGTAGGTAGTCCGAAATACCATTTTTTTCTTGTGTTTTTCGTTGATTTTCCCCCAATATTCGTGACAATGAATGACGATATTAACGAGAAAAATCAATTGGATGAAACAAAGACACCGTTTTTTTCTTTATTTTTACAATTAGAAATTGAAATAGATAAAAAAGAAAAAGAAGAAGTAGAAAAAAAAAAAAATATAAAAAAAACGTACCATTAAAGCTGAATAGGTCATGACTTCATCTCTATAAAATTACACAACAGGAATCTTTTGGTTTTTCATTAACTAATAAACTTGTCCTAGTTGCAAATTCAAAAATATCATCAACACCTTCACCAGTTAATGCTGAACTTTCTAAATATTTTTTTGCTTGAATTTGATCAGCTGCTTGTTCACCTTGAGCTGATTGAACGAATTTTTTAGATTTATTATCTATTCTTAAATCTTTTTTTAAACCAATTAATAAATATGGTGTATTAGGGCAATACCTCCTTACTTCTTCAACCCATTTAGTTTTTGCACTCTCTAATGAATCAGGTTGATCAATTGAAAATCCAATCAATAGTACATGTGAATTAGCGTAACTTAAAGGTCTTAATCTTTCATATTCTTCTTGTCCTGCTGTATCCCATAAAGCTAATTGAACTGCTTTACCATCAATTCTACAATCTGTTACATAATTTTCAAAAACTGTTGGATGATATTCAGTTGGGAATTCACCTAATGTAAATACATATAATAAGGATGTCTTCCCACAGGCCCCATCCCCAACTATAACCATTTTCCTCCTAACTACTTCACTACTCATCTCATATTTCTGTTTAATTTTTGGTCGTTTTGCGTTTTATAGGTGTGACGATAATCCAGATCTTTTTTTTTTGCTCTCTTTCTGAACGCTTTCACTTTAAGGGGTGCACCGGTGTTTGTGTCAATACCGCGCACAAAGAGAAAATGCAAGGCAGGTGATGTGACTCAATTTCTTTTGAGATTTTCCAATTATATAAGACAAAACCACTTGATCTTTTTTTTTTTTTGTCACCCAAGTAATTATACAATTAATAACTTTAAAAAATGTCAGTTAAGAAGGCAGGTGTTTTAGGTGCCACCGGTTCAGTCGGTCAAAGATTCATCTTATTATTATCCAATCATCCAGATTTTGAACTTTATGCGTTAGGTGCTTCTCCAAGATCTGCTGGAAAAAAATATATTGATGCTGTTAAATGGAAGCAAACTAGTTTATTACCTGAATCTGCTAAAAATTTATTAGTTCAAGATTGTAAAGTTGAAGGTAGATTAGCTGAATGTGATATTATATTTTCTGGTTTAGATGCTGATGTCGCTGGTGAAGTTGAAAAAAATTTTATTGAACATGGTTCAGCTGTTGTTTCAAATGCTAAAAATTATAGAAGAGAAGATGATGTTCCATTAATTGTTCCGATTGTAAATACTGACCATTTATCAATCATAGAAAAGAAAGTCACTGAAGCTAAAAAAAATGGTACTAATAAAGGTTTTATAGTTTGTATTTCAAATTGTTCAACTGCTGGTTTAGTTGCTCCATTAAAACCTTTAGTTGATGCTTATGGTCCAATTGATTTATTAACTGCAACAACATTACAAGCTATCTCAGGTGCTGGGTTTTCTCCAGGTGTTTCAGGTATCGATGTTTTAGATAATGTTGTTCCTTTCATCTCTGGTGAAGAAGAAAAAATGGAATGGGAAACTAAAAAAATTTTAGGTGGTGTTAATGATGATAATACTGGGTTTAAACTTTTATCAGATGATGAAATCAAAGTTAGTGCTCAATGTAATAGAATTGCTGTAAGTGATGGTCATACTGAATGTATTTCATTTAGATTTAAATCTGAAAAGAAACCAACTGTTGAACAAGTTAAACAAACTTTAAGAGATTACCAATGTGAAGCTTATAAATTAGGTTGTCACTCAGCTCCAAAGAATACCATCCACGTTTTAGATGAAGATGATAGACCTCAACCAAGATTAGATAGGGATAGAGATAATGGTTATGGAGTTTCAGTTGGTAGAGTAAGAGAAGATCCAGTTTTAGATTTTAAAATGGTTGTGTTATCTCATAACACCATCATTGGTGCCGCCGGTGCTGGTGTCTTAATTGGTGAAATGTTAAAAGCTAAAAACATTATCTAGATCAGACATTCACTTTTGTTAAATAGAGAAAAAATAATATACATATATATAAAGTAAGTAAAATTATGCGGGAAAAAAAATGCGATATAGATGAAAATCGATCTAACCTCTCTTGAACTTATAGGCGATCCTACCGATCATATATTCGATTTGTACCTGGAGAAAACTACAGAGAATGAAGATTTGGGGTACGTGAATAGGACAAAAGATCAAATTGTAATTCAATTATCATCCACAGAATTGACTATCAAACAATCGTTGTCTCAATTATCTTCCACAACTGAGACATCATCAACTGGATTTGTTTGTTGGAGAACAAGTCAAAGATTGGTAAATTGGGTCTTGAACGATATCAGTCCGTTCAGAAAGCACTTCGAGAACAAGTCATTGAATATAGTGGAGTTAGGTACTGGCGTGGGCGGGATTTGTGCACTGGTTTTAGGTACTTCAACTTCACTGTATATTTGCACAGATCAAAAACATATCTTGAAGATCCTAAAGGAGAATATAGTTAATAATTCCGACCCATTCAATTCATCCACCATCGCTGGAGCATCGAATAAGAAGAACCTCCCTCGTATAGAAGTTATAGAATTCGATTGGGAAGATATAGACACTGGAATTTACAATTATAATCAAGTATCTGATACGAAGCCAGACTTGGTGATTGCATGTGACACGATTTACAACGAATACTTGATACCTTACTTCCTTAGTGCTTTAAAATCACTTATGGGAGAAGAAACTGGTGCTTTAGTGGGTATTCAATTGCGTGATGATTACACATTAGAGAGATTCATATCGCAAACTCAAGATCTTTTCGATATTTATATTGTACCAGATGAATTGTTGACTGAAGAGTTGAAGATTGGATTTGTGATATATTACATTGTAAACAAATGAACTAAATATCTATCTATTGTCTTTTTCTGCCGGACTGAAATTTTATAATTTTATAATTTTATAAGTTTTAAAAAAGGTTTTAATGAATTAATGCAGTTTCTTCATCATTCAAACGTTTAGAAGATTTCATGAAAAGTTTATGGTACGTCTTCACAAAGAAATTAGGTTGACTCAACTCATCTACTTTGAACTTATAAACTTCTTCTAAAGTTGGTGGTTCAATTTCCTGTGGTGGGACATTTGAATCCGTACCCGTGATCCCATCAAGTGAAGCTGATGAAGAAACATCAGATTTCACTGGTCTTAAGTTCCCACCAGACGATTGTCGATGTAAAGATGGCTGAAGCACTGGAAGCAAGGATGGTGTTGTTGGAGCTTGAGAAGGTGGTGGAGTCCCAGTAATAATCCCGTCGAATTCAGGTTTCATCAACGCTGGGTTTCTAGCCATCGCAGCAGCAGTTTGATGGACCACTTCCGGCTGTTGTTGTTGTTGTTGTTGATCCAATAACATACTCAAACTTGGTCTTCTCTCCTCCATGGACCCATAGATTGAACTATTACTGCCTAAATTACCACTTGAATGGAACGAAAAAATTGAAGATGAATCATCGAATACAGATCCCATATCTTCCAATGTCAAACCTTTGGTCTCAGGGAAAAGATAATGAACACATAAGAAGGAGAAAAAACATGAAACGGCAGGAATAAGGTATGTCTTCCATTTAATCAAATCCAATAAAATCGGAGTCATTTCACCAACTAAGAAATTGAAAAACCAATTGGTGGCAGTGGCTAACGCTGCACCTTTGGATCTAACACTATTAGGTAACACTTCATTAGCCATCCATGGAATTGGACCCCATGAGGCCCCGAAAGCTGCATTGAATATAAACACACAAATCACTACGATTGTTGGTGTCCAAACATCATTGATATATAACGATAACGCAATGACTAGTAATGGGATACACATCAACACGGATCCACTTAAAAGTAAAGGTTTTCTACCCCAAGTATCAATTAACCACCATGGAGGTATTGTACTTAAAATGTAAATTATTGAATTAATCCCAGTCATTAAAATTGCTTGTCTACCTAACCATCCAGCAGATTCAAAAATCATTGGCGCATAATAAGAAATTATATTTATCCCATTTAATTGTGCAAACATTAATGAAAAACATGCAACTGAAAGTCTTTTAGGGTACCTAGTTAATAAATATTGATAACTTCTTTCCCCACCTTCAATTCTATTAATTAATACAGCTTCTTTGATTTGCCTATACTCTTCTTTAGCCTTTTCATCTTCAACGTCACCATCAGCGTATAAATCAGCTATGACTATCATACCTTCTAAATCATGATCTTTATCTAATAACCATCTTGGAGTTTCAACAATCACGAAAGATCCTAAAAATAATAAAAATCCAAATACACATTGAACCAATAATGGACACCTCCAAGATAAATCATTATCGAAATAACTGAATGCATAATCAACCCAAACACTAGATGAATAGCCAATTATATTCCCTGTGAATTCTAAACATCCATAAAACCCTCTATCTTCAGGTGGACTAATTTCAGATTGATAACATGGGATAATCGTTGTTAAGAACCCAATAGCGATACCACCGATGAATCTACCCATTGATAAACTCAGCATATTCCAAGATGTGAATTGTATAGTTGCACCAATTGTGAAAATCAATGCGCCCCATCTTATAGTTCTTCTTCTACCTATTGAATCCCCGACTTTCCCAGCAACAAACGATGAAAACAATGCACCAATCTCTAAAATGGCAATCATTGTACCTATAGCGGCTGGCGATGGGTGGTTGAAGTAACTCAAAAAGAAAACATTTATAACTATACTAGCCATTAATCCTTGCTCATACCCGAAAAGGAAGACTCCAAGTGATACGAAGATACTAGTGAAGTTAAGCAATGCGTTACCGACGAAGTAAGACTCCTTCAACTGCATATGATGATGTTGTGGCTCCATCGTGTGTATTTATCTGTGGAAAGTAAAATCTGTAAAATTATATTCGAAAATTGTTTGCTAGTTAATGGTCATATTTTTAATCGCGGAGCAGATAATAAAGGGAAAGTTTTATCAGTTTTGATAAAAGTAGTTAAAAATTTGAATAAGATATGGAAATCAACACACTTATTTGAAATCAAAATATGAATGGTTTGTGGAATGTAAAACCGGGAAAGTATGTGGAGGGGTGGAAATATGGGAATTTCTCAGTATTTATATTCTACTATATTTTAACCTAGATTACGTCATACACCCCAGACTTTCGAGAATATTTTGATCTGGAGCAACATTGACACAGTTGACACAATTGACAACCATTAAATGTAGATCATTAAGGGGTCGTATAAGAAGATGGAAAGAGATAGATTTAAAAGGGAAAAAGAAATGCTACAAAAAATATATATATATTAAAATTATTAAATTAACGAATATTACTTAATCTAGTATTATTCATATGAACATTAATGTCCAATCTATCAGCATCTTCTTCAATCTTTCTTAATCTTTCATTTTGTGCTTCAACTTCTGCTCCAATTGTATTAGCATGATTTCTTAACTTTTTAGCATATTGATCAATTTGTGATAAATTATTTGCAAGTTCTTTTTCCATTTCATCATCTTCCAGATCATTTTCAAATTGATACCTTTGAGCAGCTTTTAAATCTTTATCACCTTGATATTTTTGGAAAGTATCTGAAGTTGTATTATTATTTGTTATACCTTGTTTGATTCTTTGTTCACTATCATACATATTTTTACGATTAGTTTCTCTCATATATTTTTCTTGAGTTTTTTCAGTTTTAATTCTTTGTTCTTGCATTCTTAATCTTGATTTTTTATTAAATGGATTACCAGTTGCTGGTATAAAAATTGATCTATTTAATCTATTAATTTGTTTAACTTTTTCTTCTGCAATTTTTGTTTGTGTATCTGCTAAATTTAAATTTTGTTCTGCGTTATATAATCTTTCACTTTGTGATCCCAACATACCTAAAGTATTTGTACCTGATGCATCAGCTTCTTGTGCCATTCTTAATGTATTTCTTGTCAGTGCAACGGATTCTTGTTTAACAAATCTAATGTCTTGTTTAATTGCTTCAACTTCTTCATCTTCAGAATTAATTTCTTGTTCTTGTGGTAAATCTTCATCAATAATAACATTTAAATCATCTTCATCTTCAGGTAATTCATTTAAATCAAGTGTTTCTTCATCATAATTTCTTGGTTTTCTAATTGGTTTACTGTTTTGGTACATCGAGTTACTTGGAATTGCATTCAAATCAAGTGATTCTTCATCAAACTCTCTTGGTTTTGAAATTCTTGTTGATTGTGATCCATATGGATTTGATTGTTGTCTTGATGATGTTGGATCTCTTTCTGCTCTAGTTGGTCTAGCATAAGGATCTGATCTATTCTGTGATTGTGATTGTGATGGTTGACCATATGGATTAGAATGTTGTGTCGATTGTCCACCACCATATGGGTTCAGATTTTGTGACGCCAATGCATTTTGACGATATGCACTTTGTCCATTACCTGGCTGATTTGACCCCGATGAATATGGATTTGAACCAACACTACCAGAATTACCAGCATTTGAACCATCTCCACCTTGATTTGCATAAGGATTACCATTAGATTGGTTTAAATTAGCATATGGATTGACGGGGGCTAAGCCAGGTTTACCACCTGCTCTTTCTTGTGCATAACTCCTAAAAGCTCCAAACTTTTCCTCTCTTGCACCACTTGCCTTGTTCTTAGTGGAGATCCCAGCTTTAGCCAAATGTTCCCTTATTTCTTCTTCAGTTGGATCCTTTCTTTTAAATTTATCTCTCAATCCCATGTTTGTAAAGTTTACTGACCTTTTTTTTCTGTGAGAAATTGCAAAACGAAAAGTTACTTTTTTTAGGTATAAGAAAATATTCATATAAAAGTGCTTTAAGCCACTTAAAAGTTTTAAAATTAGTAACTTTTCACATTCAAATACTTGTATATAAGATAAAACTAGCTGTATATAAGACCCCACAGAGGACATAGCTAGAAAAAAAATTGAATTAAATAGCTTGAAAACCACAGGAAAGACTAATCATGTCAAACAAAACCCCATCTCAAACACTTGAACAACTCCCAAATTCACAATTCGAAATAGTTTCAACACATAAGAGGAGGAAACTAGATACTCCCGTTCCAAATACGATAGAAACTGTCACGGATGAAAAAAACCAAGGTCAAGATGAGTACCCTACACCATCAAGTTATATGTTTGAAGATGAGATGGATTTAGATATACCTGAATGTCCATGTGGTCATTTACATGGTCCAGGTCAAGGTCACCATGATGACGTGCATGCTGTTGGGTTAAGTAATGTACCTTTGTTGAGGGGACCAGATTAGAATAGAAAAAAAAATGGATTGATGTCTGGGGTTGTAATAATATGTATAAATAGGTAATATAAGATAAAAACTGGACTCAGTCAGTTGCTACAACTACTTTGGTTGTGGAATTAGTTAAGAGTATCTAAAGGATTAAAATGGATTTATCTCTAATTTTTAATTTAGTAATTTTTGCATTGATTATAAAACTTTTAGAAAGAATTTCAAAATTTCAAGCACATTTATACGTCTAGATAAAACAAAAACTCATTTTATCAGTAAACACCACTATAAATATACCAAGAGATATAAATTAGAGTCGACTTTAACAAATACTTAAACATCAGGTGTTGTGCATAATGGCCAATGAGTCTCCACACCAATAAGAAATGCAAAATAAGTAATTGATACAAATTCAAATATTTCCTAAATTTTATACTCCTCAATTAACCAATACACACCACGTCCGATCTGAAACGTCATAAAAGATCCTTTGATATGTACCTTGACAACTTAAATCAAAATTTTAAAGATCAAACATATTCGTCTGACACTCTCAAAATTTTTCTCAATTTGAAACGGTACCTTTAAAATTAAACTTCAGAAGGTTAAAGCAAATTCAGAGAAAATTTTTGTTCAAGTTGGTTTCAGAAATGGTTGGAAATAATCATCAATATACCAACGGAACTGGAAATTTTAGTAAACGAAATATACAGATCCCAGAAACTCCAGGTGATGAACAAAAGTCTACATTTAATTTCAACAGATTGTCATTGAACTTGTCCCCTGCTCGGTCAAGCTCAGATGAAAATTCACTGAAACGAACTACGAGTCCAGAATCTTTACCAAGAGCTAGAAGGAAACCTCCACCAGATTTAATAGAAGAAGTTCAAATAAAAAATGCAAATAAAGTAAATGAAGATAATTTAAACGCTAAGAGACGTAATGATGATATGGATAATATAATTCGTGATTTAGAATTTGAAATAGGGAAATTTAATCTGAATGATCCTTTTAATAGTGGATTCCAAATTGATGGGAATGATGGTGGTATTAATAGTCCCATTGATAATCCTTTCATAAATTCATCTAATAATCCAATAGATAATACTATAGATAATCCAATAGAGAGAGATATTTATCCAAGTGATAATAGTCAAGATGATAGATCTTTAAATTTTAAACCTCATGATTATTCTGGGAAAATGGATTATTCACCAACAAGTGATTATTCTCCAAAAGGTGAATATTCACCTCATAAAGATTTCCCAAAATATGAGAATGATACAAATAATAATGGAAGATCAAATAGTATGGATTCAAGTTCAAGTGCTTATGATTCACCAATGAGATCTAAATCAAGTTTACAAGATTTTAAACCACCAAATTCTTATAATCCATTATATTCAAATTCTTCACAATCAATAAATTCCAAAAAAAATGATAATATGGTACCTTATCCTTTAGATTCACCAATTTCTCCTTCACCAACAAGTCTTGTTTATGAAAATTCATTTTCAGATGCTCAAGATATTACTAATACCCCAATATATTCTAATTTAGAACCGGAATTTTCTAAAATACCCAATTCTAATGTTGGTATTGAAGATAATTTACCTCAAAATAAATTAATTAGAGAAGATTCATTTGGTAGAACAAGTTCTCAATTAACTTCTACTACATCTAAATCAAATCAATTAAAACCAACTATTTCAACACCAATAATGAATATGAATTATACAGATTCAATAAGAAATTCTCAAGGTTCAAATCAAGGAATCTCAAATGGATTTATCCCATCAGGTCCATTAAAGTCGACACATAGAAAATCAAGCTCAACAAGTTCAATTTGGTCTTCAAGTTCAAATAGAAATGTTAATTTAGGTACTTTAAAGAAAACTTTAAAATTAAGGCCAGGTGAAGGTGAAAGATCAAATTATGTGTTGACTTTACGTAAAAATGTTGGTACTGCCTATAATGAAACTTTACCAGGTAAATGGAAATTGCCTACTGGGATTTCAGCAATGGATAAACGTAGTACTTATACAACAACTAATGGAGCTTATAAGAGAATGATTGGAGGAGTTTCACAAAAGACTAAAAAGGGAAGTGGAGTAGAATTAAAACATGGACATTTAGCTCCAAGATTATTAGCTGCAGAAGTTGATGATTCTGAAGATGCTCGTTCAATTCCTGCTTTAAAATCTACAAATACTTCATCATCTTTAGGTAATTCTGTTTTAACCTCATCAAGTTCAAATAATTCCACCATGTTTAATTCTAGTAATAGTAATGGTATGAAGCATTCAAATTCAAGTTTAATAATGTCAAATGATACACCATCTATAAAGAGTAATGTATCAAGTAATAGGAATTCATTAACTAGAACAGTTACTAAAAATTCAACAAGTAGTTCAGTTGTAACTACTGAAAATTCTAAAACCCCAAGTTCCAAAAGATCAAGTTCAGTATCATCATCCTCAGGAAGTGTATCAGATGAAGAAATTAGATTCGGTGGATTCTACCAACATCCAAGTTACAAGTATGATGAAACCAATTATGAAGACGGAACTCAAAGAGATGAGGATGCTGAAACTGAAGTTGAAAATACTGATGTGGATAATGATTCTTACAAGGAAGCTCCAAGATTATTCCTTGCTAACCCAGATAATGATAGTGATTAAACTTTTCATATTCAAAACTCCATGTACCATAGCTTTAATTCTTAATCACAATAATTTAATGTATATATTTATACTTTGTAAATTCCTTTCTATAGCATGTAGTTGATCTTGCTCTTTTTGATTTATAGCACAAATCCAAAATCGACGTGGTTTTACCAAAAACTTGAGATTTTTATGAGAAAAGCTCGAACACGTCGAATGAAAACAGATTTTCAAGGTGAAAATTAATTGGAATCGATTAATATAGAAGTATGTTAGAATTGAATTGATCGAGTTAATATCATATATTATAGTTCTCGAAATAACTGAACTCAATAAGACTAGGAAAATTAAAACGCTTATTCATGATTTCATAATTGAGTAGGTTTTATAAAATATCGGATCGTCGAACTGAGATCCACTGATCAAAATACTAACAAAATTTATAGTTAATTATGTCTGATCTAGGATATACCTTAATCTATGAGCCTAATACGGCCACTAAGACTTCAATCACTGAGTTTAGAAACTTGTTAGAGAAGGGTAAAGATGAAGTTAAAATTGATACTATGAAGAAGATTTTAATTACTATCTTAAATGGTGATCCAATGCCTGATTTATTAATGCATATAATTAGATTTATTATGCCATCAAAAAATAAAGAATTAAAGAAATTATTATACTTTTATTGGGAAGTTTGTCCAAAATTAGATGATAAAGGTAAAATGAGACAAGAAATGATTTTAGTTTGTAATGCAATTCAAAGAGATTTACAACATCCAAATGAATATATTAGAGGTAATACTTTAAGATATTTAAACAAATTAAAAGAACCAGAATTATTAGAAACTTTAGTTCCAAATGTTCGTCAATGTCTTAGTCATCGTCATGCTTATGTTAGAAAAAATGCAGTATTTGCAATTTATTCAATTTATAAAGTTTCAAATCATTTAGTTCCTGATGCTGATGAAATCATTTATCAATTCTTATACGATGAAAGTGATTCAGCCTGTAAAAGAAATGCATTTGTTTGTTTAGGTGATTTAAATAGAGATGCTGCATTACAATATATTGAAAATAATATTTCATTAATTGATTCATTAGATTCATTAATTCAATTAGCATTTATTGAATTTATCAGAAAAGATGCTGTTAAGAATCCTGGTTTAAAAAAACAATATACTATATTAGTAACTGAATTAATTGAAAGTTCATCAAATATTGTTGTTTATGAAGCTGCAACTACTTTAACTGTTATTTCAACTAATTCTCAATCAGTTCATTTAGCAGGTTCAAAATTTATTGAAATAGCCAATAAGGAAACTGATAATAATGTTAAAATTATTACTTTGGATAGAATTAATGATCTTCATAAACAACATCCAGGTGTTTTACAAGATTTATCATTAGAAGTTTTAAGAATTTTATCATCTCAAGATATTGATGTTCGTAAAAAGGCTTTAGATGTTACTTTACAATTTGTTACAAGTAGAAATGTTGAAGATGTTGTAAAATTATTAAAGAAAGAATTACAATCATCTGCTTCAAATGAAGATGATAAAGCTTCAGAATATAGACAATTATTAATTAATGGTATCCATCAATTAGCTATTAAATTCGTTGAAGTTGCCGCAAATGTTGTTGATTTATTATTAGAATCTATGAATGAATTAAATACAACTGCTGCTTATGAAGTTATTATTTTCGTTAAAGAAGTTGTTGAAAAATTCCCAACTTTACGTCCTCAAATTATATCCGGTTTAATTCATACTTTACCAAGTACCAAGAGTGGGAAAGTTCTTCGTGGAGCTTTATGGGTTATCGGTGAATACTGTATGGAAGAAAAATCAGTTCAAGAAGCTTGGAAATATATAAGAGCAGGTGTTGGTGAAGTCCCAATTTTAAATAGTGAAAGAAAGGCTTTAGAAGGTAAGAAAGATGAATCTAATGAAGATGACTCTGAAGAAAATGGTAAATCTCATCACAAAAAGGGACCAGTTGTTTTACCTGATGGAACCTATGCTACTGAAAATGCTTTCACGACTGATGCTGATAATGATGATGAATCAGATGAAAAACCTCCAATTCGTCAACTTTTATTATCTGGTGATTTCTATTTAGGTGCTGTTTTATCATCAACTTTAGTTAAATTAATATTAAGATTAAATAGATTAAAAACTGAAGCAAGTTTATTAAATGGTTTAAAAGCAGAAGCTTTATTAATATTAGTTTCTATTTTAAGAGTTGGTGATTCAAAATATGTTACTAAAAAAATTGATGAAGATTCAGCTGATAGAATTTTATCATGTATTAAATATTTAAATGATGAAAAAGATGCTGAATTAATAGAAAAATCATTCTTAGATGATACTAAAGATTCATTTAAAGCTCAAATTAAATCAATTGAATTAAAAAAAGCTGAAGAAGTCGCTAAAGATTTACATGAAAATGCTGAACAAGTAGATGAATCTGTCATCTTCAGACAATTTGATGTTGATGGTACCAATGGTGGTAAAACAGTTGATGAAGATGAAGTTGATGATTTCTCAGGTGCTAATGTTAAAAAAGAATTATTATCATCAAGATTAAACAAAATTTTACAATTAACTGGTTTCTCAGATCCTGTTTATGTTGAAGCATTTGTTAAAATTCATCAATATGATGTTGTATTGGATGTTTTATTAGTTAATCAAACTAAAACAACTTTACGTAATGTATCAGTTGAATTTGCAACTTTAGGAGATTTAAAAGTTGTTGATAAACCTCCAACTGTTGATATTGGACCTCATGGTTTCTATAAAGCTCAAAGTACTATTAAAGTTACTTCCGCTGACACTGGTGTTATATTTGGTAATATTGTTTATGATGGGGTTCATTCAGATGAATCAACTATAGTTATCTTAAATGACGTTCATGTTGATATAATGGATTATATAAAACCTGCCACATGTTCTGAAAATGTATTCCGTAAAATGTGGAATGAATTCGAATGGGAAAATAAAATTACTATTAAATCTGAAAGTTATTCATTAAAAGAATATTTAGATGAATTAATGAAAGGTACTAATATGTCATGTTTAACACCCGGTGCAGTTATTGGTGAAGAATGTCAATTCTTATCTGCTAATTTATACTCAAGATCTACTTTTGGTGAAGATGCATTAGCTAATTTATGTATTGAAAAGAGTTCTGATGGTCCAATTATTGGTCATGTTAGAATTAGATCTAAAGGTCAAGGGTTAGCATTATCTTTAGGTGATAAAGTTGCTACTATATCTCGTAAAGCTAAAAAGGTCGCAGTTACAAAAGTTTGATAGATGCAAATTAAAAAAGTTGAAGCACCACAAAAAGAGATAGAGGGAGTCAAAAAAAAAAATTCATTTATGTGAAAAGAGAATCAGAAAAGAAACAAAAAAAAAACACAAGCAAGAAAAAAAGACACGAATATTATTAAAAAGAAAACGGTTTTGATTAATATGTTACATTTCTAAATACATATATATCATATATTTTAATATTATACATTTTGGAATTTAAATTCATTTTTATCTAAGAAGGATTTATCGTACACAAACTCTAATGTTTCTTTAATACTTTTATCTATCAACTCTTTATCAGTCTCTGAAAGTTGACTGAGTCTTGGAGGTTTATTTTGAATAACTGGAACTTGGAAGATTTTTGAATCATCAATATATTCATGTTTAGTTGGAGATGATTCAATGACAAAACTTAAGAAATCAAAAATTGTATTGAATGTACCCTTTACATCAATTATCAGGAAATAATTATCCAATGGCGAAAAATAGTTTGGTTGAGTCAATTCATAATGTGCCAACTTGCTGAATTTTGCCTTTTGACCTATTTGTCGAAGTCTATCATTATCAATTGTATCTTGTATATAAAATGAAAGGTTGAAATTTTGTGAATCCAAATCTATTGGATTTTTATAAATATTATTTAATTGTAAGCATTTAAATGAAATGAATAATGCTGTTCTAATACATGATTTTAATTTCCCATTTATAGTAATATACCTTTCAATTGCACCAGGAATAGTATCAGAAATCATTAAATCTTTCATATCAAAATATTCTTTGATTTTACCAGTAATATCGTCTAATGATTCTTCGAAAAACAATCCTTCCGGAACAGTAACGATAATCTTCATATAGACATTATCTTGAGTTCTTATCTTTACATTTTCACCTAATTCTTGTACTTTCTTTAGCACAACATCATCTTCTATATTATCTTGCGAACCAGTCATAAATTTAGTAGTATCCCATTCTTCCAAGCTCAACTCTATCCCCTTTACCATCTCCTCAGAACCTTTACTAGGATACTCTCTCTTCCTATTCTTCAGCATCACTACCACAATTCCGATATACCTTGCCTATAAAGCAGTTTTATGTTGTGTTAAATGGTCTTTGAAAACACTCTCAATTCGTGTGGAAACCTAAAATCTGCCATCTCACTCATTGAGATGGAGAGAAAAAAAAAATTAAAAATTTTCATAGTAATTTTGTAAAGATGGGTAAAAAAGATAAGAAAGTCGATAAAGTCGAATCAACTGAAGAAGTAGACAACTATGACAAAAGAATGCCAGCTGTCTTACCTTTTGCTAAACCATTAGCTCCAAAAAAAGTTAACAAAAAAGTTTTAAAAACTGTTAAAAAAGCATCAAAGGCCAAACATGTTAAAAGAGGTGTTAAAGAAGTTGTTAAAGCTTTAAGAAAGGGTGAAAAAGGTTTAGTCATCATTGCTGGTGATATCTCCCCACCAGATGTTATTTCCCATATCCCAGTCTTATGTGAAGATTCATCAGTCCCATTTGTATTTATACCATCTAAAGAAGATTTAGGATCAGCTGGTTCAACTAAAAGACCAACTTCATGTGTTATGATTGTTCCAGGTGGTGGTAAGAATAAGAAAAACGCTGATAAAGTCAGTGAATATAAAGAAGGTTTTGATGAAATAGTAAAAGAAATCAGTACATTAGATTAAATTTACTGAATGGAAGCACACATAATCAAAAAAATTAAGAGTCTAAAGAGGAATGAGTCGAGAGGAATGAGTCAATGAGCTATCAACCGCAGTTTTCTCATTAGGGCATTGTATATTAAAAATTTCAACTCCAATGTTTATAGTTGTATACAGAAAGGTTCATAAATAATACGTTTAAATAATGAAATCTCCTATACCTAAAATCTCTTTGAAATTTTTGTCACGTGAGCAAATCTTTCATTTTTTTCGATTTTAATTTTTCAAATCTCATGTATGTGGATATAGGGACTCGTTTTTGCAACCGTTTATTTTTTTTTTTTTTACCACCTTACACAAACCGGTTTTCTGCTAAGTCTTGAATTATACTAATGTCTTCTACTAACGCTACTGATTCTACTGCCCCAGCCTCCACTACAACTCCTATGGAATCTACTCCTTTGGAATCTGGTTTATTTGTTACCCATATGAAACAATATCCTGTTGCTGTTGCAGCAAAGGAAGAAATTATGAAATTACCTTTAGTTAAAGAAACCACAAATATCGTTGCTCCAATTTTAAGAGATGCTGATAAAGCTTTACACACTAACTTTGTCTGTACCACTGCTGATAAATTAGGTGATGAACTTTTAAGTCAAGTTGATAGATTTATTCCAAGTTTAAAAACTACTGAAGTTAAAGATTTAACTGCCCCAATTGTTCAACCAATTACTAAAGTAATGACTTGTACTCAAGATATTACTGCTAAAACTGAAAAAATTTGGGATGATCATGTCACTAAACCAACTCAAAAATTTGTTCAAGAAGTTGATGATTATTATACTAGAACAATGATTAATGAAAATGGTAAGAATAAAGTATTAAGTCCAATTGACCCAATTGTTAAACCAGTTAACGAAAAAATGGTCGAACTTGTTGGAATGGTTAAATCTGATGTTAAAAAAGTATCTTCAGAAGAAACCACCAGTGAAATAGCTAGATCAAAGGAAATTATGTGGAATGTTATTACTGGTAAAACAGAACCAAAAATCGTTGCTGCCAATTCAGCCACGAATTAAAAGAAATAGTACCCTTAGTATGCTTCAATAGTTAATTATATATTAACAGCGTTGTACCTTTAATTTCCTCTGTCTCTAATTTTTAATATTACTTTGTGGTTTAAGTGCAATGAGAGAAACGACTAATAAAAGGCTTTACCAATACTGTGTTTATTAAAATGTTTTAAACATGCAATAAAAATATATACTAAATTTACAATCAAAAAAATACTTCTAACCCAATTAATCCTTTGACTTCTTTTTCTTTTTCTTTGGAGATTCATCAGATTCAGCTTTACGCTTTTTATCCTTTTTATCTTTCTTTTCCTTTTTATCTTTTTTATCCTTTTTATCCTTCTTTTTCTTATCTTTAACTTCACCATCTTCAACAATAGTAGTTTCTTCACCGATGGTAGTTTCTGGAGCATCATCATATGCAAGATCACCAACTAAATCTAAAGCTTCTTTAATAGCATCAGAATTTTTCATTGGAGCAGCACCAGTATTATAAAAGTTTAATCTTTCTTCAACTTGTTTTTTCAATACTTGACCAAAAACATTTGATGGTTCATCAGAATAATTATCAATTCTTGAAGCAATTGAACATTTATTTGCTAAATATCTTGAAATTCTACCCTTATTTTTAGTAGAAGCTCTACCAATGAATGATGAATGATAAATTAAACCATATTTAGGAGTATTACCTTTAGTTTTTAAAGCTCTGAATAAAGCTTTTTCAGCACCCAAAATTTGAACAGTTGAAGCAGCTTGTTTTGATAAATTAGTTAAAGAACCTGCATGAGAAATTAATCTTGCACCAACAACTTCACCAATTAAAGTAGATAAATTTGGAGCAACAGTATTCATTTTATCAGTTAAATATTTATATAAACCTTGTCTATATTCAGTTAATGAAACAACTCTTTTAGCAAAAGTTGAAACATTTAACATATCAATATCACTAATATCTTGACCCATTGAAATTTTAGCATTAGCAATAATTCTTTCAGCTAAACCAGAATCATCATTAACGATAGCAGCAATATCATGTAATGATTCATCAGTTAATGAACTTTTATCTTTAATATTTAAAGCTAATTTAGCAAAAATATAATTATCTGGAACAATTTTTGCTAATTCTGGGAAATGCCATCCATACCATTCTTTTACTCTCATTGAAAAAGTATTAATATCTTTATCTAATTGATCTAATAATGCAATAGCTTGAATAATATGATTATCATTTTTTTGAACTGAAAACTTTACTTTAGCTCTTGAGAAAGCATGCCCTAAACCTAATTGAGCTCTTTCAATATCACCATCTTGTAAATCTTTAAATAATTTAACACCATGATTTCTAATACCTCTTAAGAAATCTTGAGCAATTTCATTTGAAAAACAATCAATGAAAGGGAAATTTTCTTTAATTGATGGACCTAAATTTTTATCAGAAACACCTAATGAAATTTTTTTCTTTTCTGATCCTTTAGGAATATTTAATTCTAAAACAGATTTTAAATAATCACTAACTAAACCTTCAGAAATATCATTAGCATTTTCTAAAGCTTGAGCTGCACCTTTAAATGGAGCAAATGAAACTAATTCAATCATCTTGGAAAATCTACCTAAATCATTAGCAGCTTCTTGAACTTCTTTCAGTCTAGATGAAATATCATCTTGTTGAATCAAGACTTTAAAGATTGCATAACCAGTGGCTTCTTCAAAAAGAAGATAATCTAATCCTGCCATCTTATGTATTTGAATTGAGATAAAATTTTTTCAACTCAGTCTCATCTCAGGTTTTTTTTTTTTGGTTCATCAATTTAGTAGTGTGGAGGATAAATATTTTTGACAGTGTAAATGCTCCACTAAATCTACAAACCCCAATAATTAATGAAATACTCCTAAAATATTCATGAAATATTAATAAAATTCTCCTTATTGATAAGAATTAGAGATCATGAAGATCAGTTTATAAAGGTATTAGAGATAATATCATACTATTATACATTTTTCTATTAACCCAAACCTATGCAAAATTAATTTCCCAACCAAGATCTTTCAAGATTGCATGCCAATCCGTAACTCTATCACCGTTAGGATTCCAATTCCAAATTTTTTCTACAACTTCTTTTGCTCTAATATTACTCCAACGACCATAAGTTTTAATATATTTCTCTATTCTTTGACGCATTAAATTTCTATCTAATTCAGTTATACAATGAATTGCAGAAATGAAAACTGGGAAAAGTAAAACACTTTCAACTGGAGTGCCTAAAACTATATCAAGACATTTAATTAAATCATTATTTAAAACTTGAGAATCTAAAGTTGATGGATTACACTTATTAATTGACTGTCTTAAATATAATTTAGCACTTAATTTAAAAGTTTCAAAAAGTGTGATATGCCATTCAAATTCTTCTTCATTTAAACCATATAAATCATGTTTATTAGGTTTTGCATTATCTATTTTCCAATCTAATTTTTTAGATTTTTCAATAACTGATAATAAAAGATTATTAATTCTTGCATGATTACTTAATTCGCTATCCGTTTCATCTTCAAAATCTTGATTATCAGAATTATTATTCCTATGAACTTCAAATACTGGTGAATCACTAATATTTTTAGCATTTAATTCTTTTGTTAAATCTTTTAAATTTTTATTAGTTTCAAAAGATAAATGTGAAATTTCTCCAATAATTGGATAAATATCTTTTGCAATTCCAAATAAAGGATTTAAGATCCCACTTGTTAAATCATGATTAAATATATCTCTATAATCATCAACATTAAAATATGTTCCTCTTTCAGTTGTATTACTTGATAAAACATCATGATATGCAAAATTAGAAATTAACCAAAATTCTTGTTTATTTTTATTAAAATTTGATAATCCACCATTTGATTGTAATAATTTTGACCCCCATTCCATATAACTTAACCAATTTTTAACATCACCTCTACAAATTTCAGCACCCAATAAAACTAAAAGTGTTGCAATTTTATTAATTATTGAATTTCTATCATTTGATGGAGTTGAATTAAAATGTTTTAAAGCTTTCTCTAAATATTTTACACCTTCAGCTGATGTACTTTGATTATTACTATAAAATGAAGCCCATGCTAAAACACTATTCATAACACCTTCATCATTTTGAGCAAGTGGTAAAAATACCGATTGATAATAATTTTCTGTATCATGCTTATCATTACTTCTTGGTGCAACGGAAAGAATCGGTGATAAAACATTAACATAATAATTATATAACTCTAATGATCTACCAGATAATTTAATTACTGAAGTAGATAAATTTGGCTGAGGTGATGGAGTAGTTAAAGTTTGGAAAAATTGATTAAAATTTGGTGATTCTGGTGAATTAATATTATAATCTTGTAAAAAGTCAGTATTAAAATCTTTTAAATAATTAAAAAATTCATTGGGACTAAAAGAATTAGCTGGAGAATTCGACGATATCATAGCTCCTGAATTCCTGTGAATATTGTTATTGTTGTTATTATTATTGTTATTATTATTATTTGCGGTTATTATCGTAGGTGAATTAGAATCTCTTTGTAAGGGAACCAAAGTTCTTTCATTATGAAATTGAATAGGAGGTTTGGCATTGGATGACTTAGTGACTATTAATTGATTATTAAAACTTGAATTATCAGGTGATAAGGGAGTGAACATTTCAAACTCTACCTGATCTTGATCTTGTTCTGTGTCTTGATCCTGACTCATTAAATTAACTTCATCAGATGATCTATCATTATTAATACCTTTCCTTCTTTTCCTTAATTTATTTAAACTTTCTGATTTTTCAACATTCTTCTTAATTTCTTTTATCTTTGATTCATCCATATTATCATAATCTACCCATATACATTCTTTTTTCAACCTTTGACACTCTCCACAACTTGGCCTAACTTCATTACATTTCTTCTTCCTAATTTTACAAGTTACACAACCATTTTTTGATCTTTTAGATGATTTAAATAATTTATCATTATTGCTTTCAACTAAGAATGATTTGTCATTAGTGGATTTATAACTTTCGGTTGGTTTATTTGGTTTTTTTGAATCAAATGTTATAATCATTCAAATTAGTGATATTATAATGTGAGGCTATTATTTGAGTTATTTTTCGTTTAATTATTGAACAAGAAAAAAATGTGACGTAAAAATCTTTAATACAATTAAATCTTTACAATGATGTTATTATGTATTCCCTTAATAGTTTTAACTTAGTGGATATGTTAAGTATTCTTATGCAGTTTTTTGTATAAATATCTATTTGAATCCCTATTAATCTCCTGTTTTTGTGAGGCCTTCTCAAAATTTTAGCGGGTCACCCTAATACGGAAACGCCGCCTAGTTTCCGATTTATTTTAAATGATTTAAATATTTTATATATGAATATATAACTGATGATTCCTTTAGCCAGGTGGCTTCAATTAAAAAGCGGATCAGCAAACCTATATATATGGGGTAAATAGTCCAGAGGATATATTTAATGAGTCTTTTTGTAACTAAATTTAGTATTTGAAATCGTAGGTTTAACATACGAATGGAAATCTATCAGATTTACCCCGGACCCAATACGATCCTATTTCGGTTTCTTTGAACAAACCTTATAAGCTTAAAATACCAAGTATATTGGAGTTAAGGTCAATGGACGAAATGGTCAATGATTCCTAAGTTTGTGTGGTGTAATTCGAGAGGAGAAGCATTTTGACCTTTAAAATAAGAAACTCTGAACGATTATTTGACTGACTCCGAATCGTTTTAATGTTCAACATTTCCTTGGGACTAAACTTTTCAAGAGGAAGAAAAGATATTTCTCTATTAAATTCTTTAGTTAGATCGTTGCCTAAGTATACCTGGGGGGTTAGCGTTTCGCCGTATGAATCTTATGGGATCAACTTGCATGTGGGTCATTCAGTATTATAAAGTGTACTAAACTTCATAATGAAGTGGGTTAGTTATAGATAGTTTTATAGATAGTTCTGGACAAAGACATTAAGAGTTATTTCCTTACAGAGAAGTAATTATTTGTGTAAGTGTCAAAAACTGTTGATCTCCATACTTTTGCATGTGCCTTTGCCCTCTTTTGTTAAATTATCAGTTAAAAAAACCGTTAGATACACAAAATCACCTAAATTGGAATTAACGTGCATCAACCTATAGAATTTTCGAGAGTAACAGAAAAAAAAAGTTGTTGAACCCTCACACGACTAAAATTAATCCTTAAGACAAGTTCAGAAATTTTGAGAAACTTCACCCCCTAACACATTTTACAAATCTATTAGGACAACTTATATTATATCAACAAATTATGTCTTCAAAACGTATTAATAAAGAATTAGCTGATTTAGGAAGGTATGTGGACATTCATATTTATTTTAAGAAGAAAAGGGGTGTATGAGTTTAAAAGAGTTTGATTGTTAATAGTAGCAACTGTAAGGTGGTTATCCTCCCCCTAATGAGCGTGAAAGTAAAAGGGTCACTCAGCGACTATTTTAATGACGATGTATTATTTTTTTTGTTTTGTAATATTGAGATCAAGAAAGGATAGGATCAAGAGATTTAAAGAGATCACCAAGATATTATCATCGATATGAATCATCAAGGACCTATCGTACCACATATTCGATTTCGTGAACGGTAAAATCTGAGACATGATTTGAAATCACAATTTTTTTTTTTTTTTTGGAACAATCAATACCTGTTACACAAAACCAAAACTAACAAAAAAAAAACAGACACATACGCATACATTCATCCACACAAGTCTTAAACTCATAGAACTCATACTCCCCACCTTAATCTATACCAGATCATTTTATACTAACTAATTTTAGAGATCCACCATCTTCATGTTCTGCTGGTCCAGTTGGTGATGATTTATATCATTGGCAAGCTTCAATTATGGGTCCATCTGATTCTCCATACGCCGGTGGTGTTTTCTTCTTATCTATCCATTTCCCAACTGATTACCCATTTAAACCACCAAAGATTGCATTCACTACTAAAATTTATCACCCAAATATTAACGGTAATGGTAATATCTGTTTAGATATTTTAAAAGATCAATGGTCCCCAGCTTTAACTATTTCAAAAGTTTTACTATCTATCTGTTCTTTATTAACTGATGCAAATCCTGATGATCCATTAGTTCCAGAAATCGCTCATATCTATAAACTGGATAGAGCTAAATATGAAGCTACTGCAAAAGAGTGGACTAAAAAATATGCTGTGTAAATTTTATAAATTGGAATAATTTATTATAGATAGCCTTTTTTTTTTCTTATTTATAATAATTAATTACTTTTTTATGTAAATATGGTTATTCATTTGGTAGTTTGTGGTATAAATCGGAATTAGCATTATTTTAATTTTTTTATTATAATATATAGATTTTTAATAGATGTATTATTTTAGAACTCTTTAATTTTCTTATTTATGGATTATTCCAATCACTATGATTGTAAATTTATAATTATATACAAGGTTTAGGTTTAAAATGATTGCAAAAAACACCAAATATAAGTGTGGGATTTGTACACTTCAAAAATTCGAGTCAAAACACCACTTGAAATTTACAAAATAGCCTTAAAGAACAATAAATAGAGAATAAGTCAATCAACTACAATTTCCCACTCCGAACTCTCATTCTCTCCAACTATTTAACTATATAATTGAACGACAGTACAAATAGATTCTCTGACATAACTCATAGAAAACAAAATCGCGGCCCTCCATCAAAATTTTTAATCTATAATGAATAAGCTATCAACATTCAACGTGAATAATAGCTTTAAGTTATTTGAACTTACGAAAAGGCTCAATGAAGCTAACTTCTTTAAGAACTTCCTTAGTGATAATCAATTCAAAATTTTAAATCATATAATAGATTTAAATAGTTTTAAAGTTTGGGATAATTTCTTACAAGGTAATTGTTACATTGAATTATTCAAGGATGAAGAATTCTTTAAAGTTATCAGTGAGAGAGAAGCTAAAGAGAAAGAACAAGAATCGTTACAAGGGGGAACAGTGACGAGTAAACTGGAAGTGAAGAGTGAAGATAAAACTATAGAATCTGAAAAGGAAACAAGCGCTAAACAATCAAAAGAATCTGAAAATTTCCAAATTGAAGTTGAAGAAGGTTTAAAAACTATTAAACGTTTAGCATTACATATAAGGTATTTGTTATGGGAAAAGGCCATTGATTATTATTATGCTACAAAAGACTTGGATGAAAGTGTGAATTCTATCGATGAAGTTAATGATGATTATGAGTTACTAGATAATTTAGATGATTTACCTGAACCAAATGAAGAAGATAATCAAGACACTGAAGATTCAAATGAGAAAGAAAAGGTAGATGTTCCAAAAACAGTTCGTGATGAAGAAGATGATTACGATGATGATGACGAAGAAGAAGATGAAGGAGAAGAAAATTCAAAAGATTCAAAGGATGGAAAATCAACAGATGCAAAAAGTACACAAGATGGGACATCAAGAGGAGATGAAGATTTGAAATTTAATGAAGATAATCAATTGATTTTAAGACTCCCGATGTCTATGCTTATTAAAGATGAAGAACATGAAAATTCAATTGAAGATCAAGAAAAATTAATAAAGGAATTCAATAAAGTGTATCATAATTTTGAATACGATAGAGAAACACTTATAAAACGTAGGAAATTAGAGAAGTCTGATTTAAGTTTAGAGAAAAATTCAGGGAATGGATCTCATTCAATACATCCTCATGGGAACTCAAATAATAAATCTAGTGATTCTAAACTCCATCCAAGTGTTGAATTTGCATTCGCAACTGGTTCATCATTAAAGCATTTGTTGAAAGCTATTAAAGAGAATCGTGACCTGATTAATTTAAATGATTATGAATTAAGGACCTTATTTATGGATGTTAAAAAGAATAGAGGTAAATGGGCCAGTGATGAAAGAATTGGACAAGAAGAATTATATGACGCTTGTGAGAAAGTTGTGTTAGAATTAAGAAGTTATACTGAACATTCTACACCATTTTTAAATAAAGTTAGTAAAAGGGAAGCACCAAATTATGGATTAATAATTAAAACCCCAATGGATTTAAATACTGTTATGAAAAAATTAAAAAATTTACAATACAATTCAAAACAAGAATTCGTTGATGATGTAATGTTAATTTGGTCTAATTGCTTAACTTATAATGCTGATCCAAAACATTTCTTACGTGCACATGCTATAGCAATGCAAAAGAAATCTTTAAAATTAGTACCACATATCCCAGATGTAACAATTAAGAATAAAAGTGATTTAGAGAAGGAAGAAGAAAGGGAGAAAGACGATTCAGAAGTGCAAGGGAAGGGGAAAAGTTCTAAAAAGGGTAGAAAACGTACAAGAAATGATGAAATTAAATTAGATCACGAAGCAACTTTAGACTCTTCTGAAAGTTCAGCTGCTACACCTATGGTAATTGATGATTTCAATAAAGATAAAGCATCTGAGACTCCAATGGAATCCACTCCAATGCCTGAAGATAGCACTGTCACATCAGCCACTAATGGTACCACCTCGACACATGCTAATGGTACTGGCACAGGTAATGGAGATGCAGAAGAAGAAGAGGAAGAAGAGAATGAAATTAATGATGAAAATGATGATGATAATCAAAATGAAGAAGATGAAATAGGACCAGAATTACAAGCTTGGAGAACGCTAACAGCTAAATCTAGAGCACACTATTGTTCTACTAGAGCTGAATTGTTTCATGAAAATGATGAAAATGAAGACATACAAGTTGATAGTGAAACTTCTAAAAAGCCAAAACCAATTAAATTGAATTTAAATGCACCAGCAATATTAAGGGAACCTAGTGAAATGGCAAATTTCAATAATTATATCGGTAACCAAGTTGTTTCGAAAGGAACACTTTTAGATAATGATGAACCATACCTTCTTGAATATGATATTAGTGGTGGATTACCTGGCATTCAATATGAAGGGATTGATGATGCAATGCAAGATAAGATGGAACAAAAGACGATTGATTCATATATTAACAATAATAAAGAATTATCAAGATCTGGATTTTCGTTATCTACTGAGAACGGATTAAATTCAATTTATTTCCAAAATATTACTGAAATGCAAGAGATTAGAAAGACATGCTTTAAAATTTCATTAATTAGACAAATGCAAACACAACAATTTGTTCATCATACACAAATGAGACAACCTGAAATTGAGACAGTTAAAGAAGTTGATATTGATCCTATTTCCAAATTAGATAATCATGATCCATCAAATAGAGATATTCAATTTCATGTATTACGTAGAAATGTTGGTAAGATAGTTATGCAAACTGGGTTTGAAGTAACTGAACCAACTGCAATTAATTTATTAACTCAATTAGCTGAGAAATATCTTAGTAATTTAATTAGATCAATTAAACTTCATCAAGAATCATCATCTGAAAATAGATTAAATTCAACTGAACTGTTATTAACTGCATTAATTGAGAATGGAGTAAATAAACCAGATGATTTATATACATTTATAAATGAGAAATTAATTAATCAATTAGTTAAATTAAAAGATTTAAGAGTTAAATTATCAAATTTTTTAAAAGAATTGTTAAGACCTGGCTTAGAAAATTTCAATGAAAAATCATTCAATGATAATAGTGAACAATTCATGACTGGTGATTTCTCAAATGATTTAGGTGATGATTTTTTCGGTTTTAAAGAACTTGGATTAGATAAAGAATTTAATATGTTATCATCATCGATTCCAATTTATTTACTTCATTCAAGATTAAACAATTCATTTAATTCCAATGGGGTTTCAACAAAAGCTAATAAATTCGACGATTATAAAGATTATAAAGTTCCAAAATTATATGGTAGTGAAGTAGATAAACAAATTGGACTTTTAAAACCTTTTTATTCGGGTTTACTTGAAAAAAGTAAAACTCAATATATTAAAACTCAAAAGAAGAACGGATTACCACATGATTTACCTGAACTTTCGAAATTATTGTTGATCGACGATGAAGAATTACCTCAGAAACAAAGAAATGTTAGACCAAGATTACCACCGACTGGTAAAATTACAATTATAAAGAAGAAACCAATAGTTGGTTCATTTTTCGTGGAAGAAGATGACGTTAGTAAACCTAAAGAGGAAATGGATTCAGATCTTGGAATAGTTAAACCTGAAGATGCTGAAGATGATAATGAAGATGATGATGATCCATTTGGTATAAATCAAGAAATCAATCTTAGTCCAGAAATTGAGGTAAGTTAAAAACTACCCACAAATCAGACACTACCACCACCACCTCGCTGTCCACCAGTACCCAATGTATAGTATTAAGTAATAGTAATAGTTAGAATAGAATTTAACTAAATAATAAAATTTGAGATTCTCTTAAGTCTTCGATTTCGATTCAAATGCTCAAGAGGGTAAAACCAAAAAAAAAAAGAGCGTAGTATTCTTTTTAATTAAAGTAAATTAAATCACGTAAATTTGAAGATCCCCATACCCACACAAAACCACAGAGTTACACAGTCTACACATTCTGATGTCGGAGTATGCAATCTAAATCAAGTACAGTATCAACTTCGAACCACCAGGTTACATCGATAACCGCCAATGCTGTATCCAATTCACATTTTAGACAATCGATACCATCAACGTTGAGCAAATTATCCAAAAGTGACCTTTGTAGACGTGATTTTTTCGGTAGAACCATTCTACATATCATTATCTTGTGCAATAGGCTGGACCTTTTGAAGCATTTAGTCAAGAATCCAGAAATTAAATCAATTATTAGTAAAACTGATTATGAGAATGGTTGGAATTGTCTACATTATATAATATTTTATAAACGATTGAATTGTTATCGAGTTTTACTTGAATGGTTGAAAAGTATAAGTACCAATGGAGATGTCTTGGTTCTGTCCACTAATCCTGTTTTATTCGAATTAATTAGATGTAAAGATAGAAATAGATTAACACCATTACAATTATTAGATAATGATTTCAAAAATTTAATTTGGATTCCAGAATATGTAACAGATGATAAGATTCATTTCACTTATAGGTTCGATCAAATAGATAAATTTAATGAAAAAGTAATAATAGATTCAGTTGGACTGAATGGACTTGGAGGAGTTGGGAAAATTAATGAACGGAAGATTAAAGTTAGGAAACTTACTCAATTTTATAATTGGTGGGATCTGAAACGTGGAGGTAGTGATGTTTATATGTTTGGATCAAATACAAATAATAATTTAGGTGTAGGAGATTCCACCGATCGTCAAGTCCCATGTAAATTATCAATTTCAAATTTTAAACAAGATCAAGATCAAGATTTACTAGATAATCCAAGGTTCAAATCTGTTAAATTATCTAAAAATCATTCAGTCATATTGACTTTGGATGGGAATGTTTATTCTTGTGGGATAGCAAGTAGAGGTAGATTAGGTCATAAAGACGGAACTAATACTTATAGATTTAAAAGAATTGCTGAAATCCCACATATCAAAGAAATTTCCATATCACAAGATCATTCTGTGGCAATTGGTAGTGATGGTGAGATATATACGTGGGGGTTAAATAATTATGGACAATTGGGGTACCCCACAATCACCTCCAAGACTTCCAAACCAGGAATAAATGAAGAATTTGAATCAATTCCACATATTGTATTTTCAGGAGATTTAAAAAAGAATTCAAGTACCATTAGAGGAGTAAATGTTTCCAAAATCCATACTTTGGTGTATACTAAGAACGATATAATTTTCTGGGGGTTAAATATTGGACAAATGGGTTTTAATTCACCTGGATCAATAGTAGATTATAAAATCAATGGTTGTTCATTCAAAGGATCAATTCAATCAACCCCACGTAAAATCACATTAAGAGATGAAATTAAACTTGTATCAACTAGTGAATCTGTAACTTGTGTGATCACATCCTCAAATGATATCCACTTATATTTCCAAGGTCAACATCTTAAACTCCCGAAAATCCCAATTAGAAGATCTTTAGATAGAAATTTCGATAAATTCCAGCCAATCAAGATAACCAAACCAGCTAATATAATGAAAGTTGTCATGCGTGGAAGTGATAATATTGGGTTATTACTAGATAGTGGAGACGTAATGGGGTTTAGTGTGGATATGAATAATGTTGGAGTGAATAGTAGTATGAAGTATACAAGTATTTGGAAATCCCACGATAGTGATTTAAGAGCCACTGATTTTGATATTTCATTGGATGGGTCTGTAGTATTGACTACACTGACAGGACTAGTTTTCATGAAAAGTCTGCAAAGTAATAATAAGATTCGTAAGAATTCTATGAGTGAAACATCATTACCCATCCCAACGAGGAATAAATTTAAAAGAGTCGATTTTATTAATAAGGTATCCAAAGTTTCAACCAATGATTCATTCACTTCGTTTGGATTTATAAGGGATGATGTTGATTTGATACCTTTAAAAATCCCATTCAATACATTCCGTAAAGATATGGAGTATTTAAGTTGTCTTTCACAAGTGGATTATTATCGTAAACAACAAGAATTATTCCAAAGTGTTAATGAAGATTACGAGGGTTATATAAGTGATTATATATATTCTACACAGTTCCCAGAGGAAGAAGAGGAAGAAGATGAAAGTGATGGAGAGATTGATGAAAATCAAGAAAATGAGGACAAATTACTTGAAATGGATCCATTATTCATGAAACATTCTATTAAATATACTAATAATTATAAACGTGTCAGAACAAGGATCACATATGATCAACTTGATACTGAAGGGTTCAAATCATTTATAAATGATCAAATTGAATTTGAAAATGATGAGAAGGTATATGACTCGGAAATCAGTTTTAATGGTTTAAATAACGGCAAGACTATTCCATACCATGACCAAATTTTTAGAGCCAGATCGTCAGTATTGGATAAATTACAAGGCGATGAGTACTTGGAATTCGAAGGGATTGTCGCCAAACCAGTGGCTAAAGGTTTAGAATTTTCAAATGTTGAGTATAAATCAGTTATTATTTTCATTCATTTCATTTACACTAATAAAATTATTGGAATTTGGGAAAATGGAGAATTTAAAAATATTAAAGATGATTTTGAAAAATTATTAAGGATGTTTAAAATGTCTGATGTTTTCGGTTTAGTTACTAAAGATGAAGTATATTTCCAACAATTAAGAGGATTATGCCCAGATTTAGAATCCGAAGAGCACGTGGAAGAAGAAGACGAAGAAAATGAAGAAGAGGAAAAAGCAGAAGATGATGATGATAACGATGACGACGACACGATAACTATCAAGTTAAACGACGGACAAATGACATGTCTCAAAAGTATCTTAGTTTCAAGACTGGCATTTTTTGAAACCACATTATCACAAAGATGGAATACAAGTAAATTATCATTCAACATGACGAAACTTGAATTCTTAATTATTGTTCGTCATTTATATGGGTATAGTGACTTCACTGTATTTGAACCATTAATTGAAACCACCACCACCACCAACGATGATTTAATCAATTCATTAATTGAGTTGATTTCAATATCTGATGAAATCTTATTATTTTCACTTAAAAATCTTTGTGAATTATTTCTTAAAGATTTAATCAGTATCGATAATGTTGTAATCTTGTTAATTCACGCAGAAACACTTTCAGCTAAGAAATTATTTTTGAATTGTTGTTGGTACATATACAATAATTTAGAAGTACTCATGCTTGATCAATCAATGTTGAATATCCCACTTGAAGTATGGACAAAACTTGAATATAATATTAGAACCCTTGACGGTTGTAAATGTAAAAATATCAATGAGAATGGGTTTGAAGAATGGTTTGTACAAAAATCAATAATTTTAATAAGTGATTTCTTAAATAATATGGAAGGTTTCAATACTAATTTTATCGGTAAACAAGTATTTAAACCTGTTATTGATGTTAAAATAGATATTCCAAAGGAAAAGGAGAAACGAAGAAAGAGTAGAAAAAGTAGTAGTAGTAGTAGTAACAATAATAATACTGAAGGTAAAGATCTTCAAGAATTTAGATTAAAGGCGGGTTCATTATGTAATGAAAGTGCAATTGAAGATGTTTCAGATGATACAATCACAAATACTAATACCAGTATTAATACCAGTATTAATTCTACCAAGGATGAAGAATTTGAAGTTGTTACGAGACGTCAAAGGAAAGTATTTGATAAAAAATCACCTAGCCCACCACCAATTCAATTGCCTCCACCACCAGTATCTAGAAGATCATCATCATCCGCTGGTGCAACATTAGGGAATATGAATGGTTGGGTTAATCCAAATATTAGTAAGCCTGATTCATTCCCTGTTTTAGGTAAATCCAAACCAGTTTCTGGTTCTAACCCTCCACCAATTCCAAATCCCAATTCCACATTTGGAGGATTAAGTCCTCATTCCAATTGGGCATCGAAAAGTGTTGTATCTCCAATATTCGATGTTTCTTTCAACCAATCTACTTCAAATGGTGGGACATCAAATGGTATTTTAGGTGAAAGAATAGAAGAATTAGATAAAAGGAAGAAAAAAATCAGTGGTGGGTTTAAATTATCACAGCGAGAAAGAAAGAAACTAGTATTTTCTGAAGATTTTCAATGGGGGGTTCCTAAATCAACTGTTGTTTCTCCATCAGTGGTAAGTAATGGATCAAGTTCAAGATCAAGTTCTTTATCGAATCCATCACCAGTGATTAAAGATTTCCCTATCCTTAAAAGGGAATCACCTCCACCTAAATCATCAAATTCAACCCCAAATTCAAATGCAAATTCAAGATCTTCATCAATTTCAAGACCTATTTCTGTATCATCTGGAATTCAAACAAGTCAATCAATACCAATATCAAATAATTTTTCAATAACTTCAGGTGAATCAATGTCACTGTCTAATATATCAAGGAATAATTCAACATCATCAACAAATTTAGAGAATAATGGATTAGGATTAACCCTTACAGATATCATGATCCAAGAATCGTTAAAAATTGAAGAATTAAAACAAAGAGAAAGTGAAAGGAAATCATTTCAAGAAATTCAACAAGAGCAAGAATTTGCCAAATGGTGGGATGAAGAAAGTAAAAGAGTTAAACAACAAATGGAAGGTTTAAGTTTAAAAAAGAAGAAACACCAAACGAGAAGGAAGAAATAAATAGACTTTTAATAAATATTTATAGTATCGTGCGCGCCTCATAAACATTGTCTTGAACCATTTTTTTCACCATATTTTGTGTTTTAGTAACATAAACTAAACAAATAATTGTAAAATGAATGATGTTTAAACTGTATAATACTCTTTTAAATACTGTAAAACTGGGTTGTATAGTGGTGAAAATGTAATACTTAATATATACCCCCTTTTCAGAAAAATATTTTTTTAAAATTTCATCAACGTAATAATTTGGACCCTTGCTGTGGAATATGCAGAAATTAGGATAATCTCATAATAAATTAGATCTCAACTTAAATTAATAAGGTACAGATCTGAAATTAAAAAGGTTTATTAGTGTAGATAAGGGTAGAATAGACAATATAACAATAGTGATAGAACAGAGAGATAAGACATTGATGTAAACTACTGTTTTAATTATCGACATGACAATAAAAGAATTTCAGTTGGATATATTTTACATATTAAAGGATTTGTATCGTTTCATCGTGATAAGAAATTTTTTAGTGGCTTTCTAAAAATTCGAACAAAAAAGTTTGTTCGATTTTTTTTGGCAAAGTCAATTAATTAGATAATTAAAAGTCGACATCATCAGGGAACCAACCGAATTCATCAAAATCTACAATTTTACCATTACTTAAAATTCCTTCTTCAATTAATAGTCTTTGTTGATTAATTTCACCATTTGAATCCAGTCTTGGACTTATCTTTCCTGAAGAACTTACAACTCTCCACCAAGGTAAATTTCTAAAATTTTCTAATTCAACATCTAAATTATTAGTATTAGTAGTGTTTGGTGAATTGGAGGAAATTAATTGGGGTATTATAAAATTATGATTTTTCATTGCTGAACCCACTTGTCTAGAATTTTGTGGTTTACCAACTAAATAAGCTATATGACCATAACTTGTTGCTTTGCCATAAGGTATTTTAGAAACAATTGAATAGACGGCATAATAAAAAGCTTTAGATTCGTCTGTTAGAGTCATTTTCTGTTACCCTTTTTCTTGACCCTTTAGTCTCGTGGAATAAAAATATTTTAAATGTGGTTACAGTGTTTCAGTGGGTTGCAATTTTGATAAATCCTTTTGAATGTCTAACCGAGCAATTTCTCAAATTGCAAATTGCCAAATTGCCAAATTCTCGTAATTTTTAATGTTTGCGAACTAAGGCGGGTTTTGTCTCTTAGGAAATAATTTTCTGTCTGAAATGGGATGATAATTGCACTAATTTGAATTACCAAAAGACAATAGCAAAAGACAGAAAAAAGGGACTTAACCAATTAAAAACCCTTTAAAAACTATTTACCCATCTCTTTCAAAACTTTACAATATATAATAATATACAAAGAACAAGAGACAATGACCGGGAAAAGATTAAATATATTACACTATATAAAATACCACCGAAAACCGATTATTTATTAAAACTTATTAAAAACAAAAGCCCTTTAAAAAAAGAATATTTCTAGAAATAAAAAAATTAAAAGAAAGCTAATGAATTTATAAAGCTAATAAAGCACCAGCAGCTAAAGCAGCAGCACCAACAGCGTATTGTTTGTTAGCAGCACCTTCCCAAGTTGAGACGTTTGAGGTTTTGTTGCTAGCTGGACAGTCAGTAACTTCTGGACCACATGAAGTGATAGTAACTAAAGTTGATGAATAATCAGTAACAGTAGTTTCGTTAGCAGCTTGAGCGACAGCGAATAATAAAGCGACAACAGCGAATTGCATTTCTAATTAATTTGGTTTTTTTTTAAGCGATTGAAAGTTGATAAAAAATGTATCTGAAGAAAAGAAAAAATTTTAGTGGGAAATTAATGTTAATTTATAGTTTTAGTGAGAAGGAATTAAAATGGGATTTTGTGTCTCTTATCGTATTAACCTTAACATGTAAAACACTGTAGAAAAAACAATCCGAAAGCAGTGAGAAATGTGCAGTTTACCAGGAGAAATTGCTTTTTTGTGTGACTTTGCTCTTTCATTTTTTTCTTTGCTTTTGTTTTTGTATTTGCGTTTTTTTTGCAGTTTAATTTACAGTTTTACGAGATTTTGGCAAAATAAACAATCACCCAGGACAGGACACAAAAACACACACAAATTTAAATTAGCATTCTATTATTAGATAGTGATCACTCCACTTAGTGTTCATTGGAAAGCTACAGAGATTTTAGCGGAAAAATTAGTGGTAAAAACAAAATTAGGAGTAATTTCAAAGGGAGATAGGAAAAATGAGATGAGGCAGGAAGAATTAAGGTGAACAAAAATCTAGATTAAGGTGAATTGTTTAATGGCTTGTTCCTAAGGCTACACTTCTCAATGCGGAAAGGATCTTGGTGTCGTGCAGTGTCGTAGCTACAACAAACGCTCGCATTAGGCACTTTTCTAGCCCGATTAGGCACTCAGTCCACCACCTCGTCTTCTGTCGCTAGCCGGTGTGTTGACGAAATTGCTGGTTTGGTGTAAAAGATCAACAGTCCCACTTGCCGAAAGTGTCGAAAAGGGAGCCGAAAACAGTTTGGAGCGTCTCATTATTGAAAAATTTCATTGTTTTATTAGTGTTCTAGTATTTTAGCTAAAGTGTAAGATTAATGCATACTAAAATTTACTCGTGTGGAGTATGGTGATACAGTGTAAAAAACAGCATAATCTAAGTGGTTTTTATGTTTTTAATATACTCTGAGGTTAGGTTCATGGAGACGATGGGTGGAAAGGTGTAAAAAAACATAAAGATAACGATTTTTTGCCAGACGAAAAGCGAAATCTAATTGACTTTGTTTATGTTTCCCACTGATTTTATTCAATATTCTCCTTAATCTTTACATTCTATTATCTTCTCTTGCCTTAACGTTTGTAACCTATCTTCCCAGCCTTTCATTAATCTTACAGTTTACTATTAAGAGGAATATTTAAGAGGAACTCCATTTGTTTAGTTATTTTCTTTTGGTTGTCGTCTCATCTCATCACATTAAAACCCAAATTTAATTTCACTTTACTATGTAATTTTAATTCCTCAGGAGAAGTTACTATTAAACTTTTTTACTATTTAACTAATTTGACTCTTACTTGATGTATTCATCTCTTGGCTATTATTTACTCCCTTTTCTAAATCCCAATTTCTAATTTTAGTGTAGTGTACTGACAATTTAATTTTACTTGCTCTTTTTGTGGTTTTAAACTTTTTAGTTTCTTTTCTCAACAGCTAGTTCCTGAAAGAAACTTTTTAACGCTGGTTGCAATTGCAACACTTACTTTCTTTTTGGTTAGCATAGTTAGCAATATATTATTAGAAATTTCATATATTTAGAATCTCTATAAAAAGAATTAACTTAACTACCTCATCATTCGTGATATGTTACCCTATTCAAAATTTCATAATGATTACAGTCATAGATTCTACAGTTTAAAAAAAAAACAATACACCTTATGATACGCTACCAAAAATGCGTTACCACACACTAATTTAGCAAAACATTCTTTTTTGTGCTATTTTTCCCTTTTTACATTTTCTATTGATTATTTTTGTTCTATTTTATTGATCCAGCCCACCTAGACCCCCTTTCCTTTTTTTAACTGTCATGATTTTAACAGTTTAAGTTATTCTATTTTTGGTACTTATCCTATTATGTCAATTAACTCTGATTCTATTTCTGGTTCTGATTCTACTTCTAGCGTTTCTATTTCTGGCTCTACTTCTTGTCCTATTTCTATTTCTGTTTCTATTTCTGTTTCTATTTCTGAATCGGATACTGATCCATTTCTATTCTTTGTATGCCTTTCTATTAAAAGTGTAATCTTACAACACCAATCTAATATAGCTTGATACCTTTCTTCTATTTCTTCAGGATTAGTCACTGGATGTTCAATACTTTTAACAAATGAATTAATTTCTTCAAGGGTATCAGCAATTGAATTCATCTCTTCAATTCTTTCAGCTTTTGGTTGCAAATTTTCAAAATCTTCAATTAATTGTTGAAATTCACGTTCTAAAGCATCCAATTCATAGTCTAATCCAAGAGCCATATTCAAATTTATAATTTCCGTCATTGATGGTATAAATGTTACTATGAAAAGTACTAGACATTTGATAAAATTTAAACAATTCTCCTTAATTATAAACCTAATAGTTTTAACTTCTCTTCCATTTATAATATACCTAAATTGTCTATTTGGTGAAACAAAATCACTTATCCTAGTTTGAACAAATCCAAAAAATTCAATTCTTTTATCCCTAATGAATTCAATAATTCTTATACTACGATCAATTAAATTACTTAAAAATTCATTATGTGTTTCAATAACTGAAAGTCTAGCAATAACAGTATCAGAATCAAATATAATTACAAAAGTTGCAAATATACTGACTAAAGTATAAAGTAATTTAGGATTATAAAATAATGAATCTAATCCAAATATAAATACAAAGAATCCGAACCTAAGAATCCTAAAATAAAATTCACGATCCCTAGTAATGAAAAATCTTATTATATTGGCTAAAATTGTGAAAAAATTGAACCTTTGAATATTTACTGGAGCTGCATTATTATTCCTTGGTACGTCTCCTGGTACCTGGCCTGGTTCATCTATTGGCTCAGTTCTTGGTATATTCCTTGGTCTAATAACACCTGCAAAGTCACCAGTAGGAACAGTATCTTCACTTTGATCAAGCTCCTCAAATGGATCTTGAATATCAGTTCCAGTACTTCCATTTTCATACAAATGAACTAAAACTTGTTGAATATCAAAATGTCTGTTTAATTTAGCAACACCAGATGGACTTAATAATATATACCCAGTTTGTTCAACAATTATACATTGGGAACTATTTAATGACACTGATCGGGTACCAATATTGAATATGTATTCATGAGTTGATAAATCTGATTGATTTACAAGTAATCTTGTTCTTCCATTTGGTGTACCAGTACTAGTACTGGTCTCTTCTTGGGAATGTACTTCTATCATCTCATAAGTTTCACCAGTTAATCTCCATTCAACACCAGTATGTAAAACAATTCTTGTTGGTTCAAATGGTGTATACCTACTTTCATCATTACCTAAACCACCTAAGGATTCAATCCTATCAACTTCTCCACCACTTTGAATAATTTCTCTATTGTTTCGATTTAAATCATTTATTGTTGTTACTTCATTTGCTTGTGAACGTCTAGAAACTGTTAAATCTGAATCATTGGTTCTTGGTTGAAATTCAAAATTCCCAGCAGTTAAATCATTCCAAAACTCTCTACTTAACATCCCACCATCTACTCCACTTAAATGGTCATGTATTTTTAATTCTAATTCATAAATGTTTCCTTCTTGAGCATTAACTAAATCAATCATATTATTATCATAATTATCATTATTTGAAATTAATTCTTCTGTATGATATAATTTAATTTGATCGAAAAAAGTTCTACGAACTTGATAATTATCAATTCTATCAATTAATAAATTTGTAAAATCCCTTAATTTAGTCAGTGAATTCAATTCAAATAAACTATTTTCATCTTGTAAATTTTCAATATCTGATCTAATTTTTATGAAAAATCTTGTTCTTCTTGGTTCAGGTGGTAATTCAAAACTAAAATCATAACTTAATTCAAATACAATTGGAGTTAATGGTGTGACATCTAGTAATACAATATCAGATATAGTTAAATCATCATTACAAAATTCTTGAGTTTCAAAATACTTCAATTTAAAATATCTCCCATCCACCATTTCACTAGCTGTTTTATTCCTTTCCTCAGCTATGTACTCTTTAATATTATATATTGTACAATGTAAAGATTCACGAATTTGAATATGTTGAGGTAATCCATTACTTGTCCATTTAATAGTAATATCACATAATTCTTGAATTGGATCTCTAACAGGTATAGATCTTGACCCAAATAATGAATAATCAATATCCAAATGGACTGAATTCACTTCATTCAGTTCATTTTCAATTACATCAGTCTCTAAAATTTCACTAAATTTAATCTCTGGTAAACTCTGATCGTGGCGGTAAAGTCTTAAAAATATAGGTTTTAATTGAAAATTGGGTGAATTTAACCAAATTGAATGTAAAACATCGTATGGTTTATGGTTTAGGGTGACCCTTATTGGGTATGTGGTTATATCTAGTGTTGGGGTTGATTCATTGTAATTTAATTCACGAACCTGTAGGTTTAATGTGAAAGATCTGTTCATTATAGTGATATAATTCGCGAGGATTTTTTTTTTGTTTGATCTTTTTAATCATAGTGATAAGTAATTATAGAGGCTAAGAGAGACGTGAGGCACAAAAAAAAAAATCAGATAAAACATCCTTTTTTTAATCATATCTACACTATATACAAAAGTTGTACTGTTCCATTAACATTCATTAACAATTTTTTTATTTAGATCAAGTTCTTATAGCATGGTATCTCTTACCTCTAAAGGCGAAAATTTCATTATTAGCTTGGAAAGTTTCAGTTGGATTAACATCAACTAAATCAATTTTTGTTGAACCAAAAACGTTCGGAGTTGGATTCATTAAAATATCCATTTCTTCGTATAATGGATGGGTTAAAAGCCAAGATAATTCTCTTGCGGTATCTAATTCATGGTAACCAGTTACATAAACAGGACATTTAGATTCTAATAAACCTTTTAAAGATTTATCCCAATGAGGTTTATCGTGAGTTTGGAAACCTGGATGGAATAAGTAAAATGCATCTAAGTATGGGTCAAATGGGAATAAATCTCCATAATTAAATAATTCTTCAAAATATAAAGTATGATAATGTAAAGTTATTTGATCATCATATCTTTCAACAATGGCTTTACCATTTTCAGTTGATGAAAAATTTTGCTTTTCTTTATCATAATAACATTCTGGTCCAATGAAATGGAATTCAAATTTATTATCAGGGAATAAGTAACCAAATTGTTTCCAAACATAACCAGGTAACATACTTTCAACTTTTGAACCAACAATGAAAATTCTCATTGGACGTTCTTTATATTCACCTTCCTTCTTTTGTAAGGATGGATATAAAGTATAACGTAAAGCGGATACGGATTTTAACCCTTCTAAAGTTAATGGACCCTTTGGTTCTAACATATAAGGTGATAATTGATGTATCGTAGAAGCAATAGTTAATGGGTATGTTAAAACTTTACTTGCCGCTGCTAAATTATAATCAGTATTCATTGGACTGAAATCACGGGTATAAAAGAATTGATCCCAACTTGCTAAATTCAATGAAAATTCATGCTCTTGTGGTCCAGGGAAATTAAATTCATCAAAGCTTCTACCTGATCTAAGATCGTGTTCATATAAATTGACTTTTTTCAATAATTCATATTTCTTCTTCTCTTGATACTCTTTATCTTGCTCCCATGCTTCTCTTGAATGATGTGTTGGAATCCCAGAGATCGGACAAACATAATCAACTGGTTTTTTCGTAACTGGACATAATGCTTGTGTTCTAATTATCGCTGCCCTAGTTCTTAAATCTTCATATGGAGATTCATCCCATGAATGAACTTCTCGATCCATATCAGCAGTATTATCACCCAACGCCAAGATCCTCCTTAAGAGGGACATATTCCTTATAGATCCACAGGATTGGACACTGCTAAATCTATTAGAAACCCTAAATAACATGGTTAGATTTTTTGGATATTTTCGATGTGAGAATTTTTTCTTCCCCTGTGTCTATTCGTACAAAAAATTATCACAATTTCTCACAGTATATTTTACATAGCCAAAATACTTTACATATATATTCGTTTCTCCTATCTACATATTTATATATAATTTTTATATATACTTGTTAAAACCCTCCAAACACAAATTCTTGATCACCAGGGAATTGATCCATATCATCAAAATGAACTTGTACATCAACTCCTAAATCTCGAAGTTGATCAATTAAATTTTCAATAGCCACTTGATTAGATCCTGGATCTCCGTTTGTTTCTTGTGTTTGTACTTCCTCAGTATTATCCACCTCAACTATCTTCGTTAAAGTAACCGTCCTAGTCAACACATCATTAGTTTCCTCTAAGTCACCCTTTGGTTTAATATCGCCAGGAACATAATATTCATATTCATAGTATCTTCTATTAGATTCAGGTTTCGGAAGTATGACTTCATCACCATCTTGATCTTTCATATTAAATGGATCTAACCATTGTAAGTTCAAAGCTTTTGTATTCAGATTACCATCCCTTGAGACTTTAGCAACCGCCATAAACTCTCCTTTGAAATCATATACTTCGTACCAAGCAGTGAATGAATCCCGCCAATTCGCTATATTTCTCCTCTGGAAACTTAATTCTGGATCCGATTCAAATGATTTCCCTGATTTAGCTTTAGTGTCAGGAGTGGATATACTTATAGGCGAAAGGATCTTTCCTTCCATTGAATTTGAAAATGCCTTTGAGAAAATCATTAATTGTTCAAATGATCTTGGCTCAATACCGCTATATATGACAATTGTTCGACGATCATAAATATCATTGGAAGTATCAAAATTTAATGGTCTACCAAAATAAAATCCAGACCCACCAGGTGAAAGCGTATAATCTTGTAAATCTATTCTTTGTGATCTGGGACGAGGGAAAATTGGTAAATTATTTGGAGGTCTATATTGAACCATATCTTTTAAATGATTTCCACCAGTACCTTCTTCAACTACACTGTTACATACTATATCCAAGATTTTCTCATCACTAACAGGAGTTAATTCTTCAAAATTACAAAGACTTTTAACATTTATAATCATTTGGTATTGACATGTTTTAACTTCTGATATTCCAACAATTACAAATGGGTAATTAGTAGTTGGATCACAACGATAGATCACTTCAATGGTACGTGGTTGTTTATTCAAATCACATATCTCCCCATCCGTGAGTACATGTCTCAATGCTTTCTTTGGATTGGATTTTGAACCCGCTGAAAATGGATCAATTATGAGTTTAAAGTCTTTTGGTTTCAAATCTCTAGAATTTTTATTCGATTGATTCATAATCTTAGCTTCCTGAGATTCACTACCTTTGAATCTGCCAAGTATAAATATATGATTAGGTAGCTCAGGCAGGTGTTGTCCAGTTTTTTGGAATTCCTGGAAATTTTCATGAAATTGAATAATCTTATCACCAAAACAGTACCCATAAGTCCAATATCCTGAATTTAAACCTGCTGAAAATGCACATACCTGAGCGTCGAAGTAACGCAGGAAGTTCTCGAGTATGATCCCAATCAACTCTTCTTCGCTACGATCAGGTCTTTTCCTACTTGGATCAGGCATACTTTCAGTTTCAGGTAAGAAACATACCAAATTGTCATCTTCATTATTAATTCTTAATACTTCATAACTACCGTTAAACGTCACAGTTTTCGATAAATCCGTAACAATCGATTGTGAAATGGGTATTTCATTCACTTTAACTTTGTATTTGGGTTGAAATGCGTTAGTTAACGTTAGTAATAACAATATGACCCATTTCATAGCTTCGCGATCTGATTGTGGAAATTTTCCTCTGATCACTGAGGTTTTGACAGGATATCACCAATTATAGAAATTATAATTAAAGTGGAATTATAGGGACAAAGGAATATGAATAGAAATGAGAGATAAAAGGGAGGAGAAAAGGATCCAATCGATTACGTTATCCATTAAGCATCTACTTCCATAGCGTCATTACCAAAAGTAATCACTGTTTCTTCAACATCTAAAATATCAGTTACACTTTGTCTTAAAACAGCAGTAGTACCTCTTGAAAATTTATAAGATTTGAATTTTTCTTCTCTGATATTAGGAGTTAAATAATTTCTATATAATTGAGCATCTTTACCAACTTCCATAACACATAAATCAACATTCGAACCAGAACCTAAATCATTCCAAATACCAGATTCAATAGCATCTGCACATAATTTCATTGCTTCTTCTTTAGTCATTCCCTTTTTCCAGCCAGTTTCTAAAACTGCCATAGCAGCTAATGAACCTGATCCTAAAGATTGATATTCTCCGATATCAGTTGATCCATGTGCTTGAACAGACATTAAATGAGCACCAGTTGCATCATTACCTGCAACAATCAAATAAGCACCTAAATGACCTTGATATTTAAATAAATGTTGTTTTAATAATGTTAAAGCAGTGATAACTCTTGGTGCTCTATTTTGTGATAACGAATGTAATTCTAAATTAGAAGCAATCAATTGAGTCACCATCTCCGTATCAGCGGCAGTACCAGCCCCAGCACACCAAATCTTAGGAGACAATCTATGTAATTTTTCACAATTTTTATCAGCTACTATACTACCTGCTGTAGCTCTTGTATCAGCGGCAATAATTACACCTCCATCAAATTTACATCCAACAATTGTGGTACCTGTGGATGTAGCAGTTGGTTGTCCGAACCCCTTGGACACCAAGAACTTGTTTCTTTGGAAATTATCAAAACTCAATCCTGGCATGATAATTGTTTTAGTATGTCTGAACTTTTGCCTTCAGATTTCTAACAGTTTCAAGTGCGCGCTTTCACTCAACTGCTCTCAGAGGAGCGTAACAATTTCACGCCATGCACACGACCAAGATCAAATTTTTCTACGCACAATCTCTGTATTTACTAATAGCTTCAAAATAACTTAGATACCCATTAGAGATTGTAAGTTGGTTATTATAGGGGTGGAGGGATTTACATGGACCGATACAACTACATATCGCCCGCAAGGACGAAGGTTCTCGTGGTACCCGTCAATGGGATCGCTGGCCCACAATTCATAGAAGCATTCGAGAAAGTACGAACATGTAATCAAGTTACCTTACTTGATATAACGCCCATGATAGATTTGAAATATTTTAATCCACAAACTTGTCCCAATGGGAAATTAATCTTCGATTATGATACTACAGATCCAGATAATGAATCCATATTTTTGCATGATTTTGAACCTTATAGAAAAACATTTATTGTTATTGGTGTGGGTTTATACACTGATGATTTACACCATGACGGTGATGATAATAATAGTAAAGTTAATGAATTTAATAATATTTTAAAGAAAAAGTACCCTTCCACAATAGTTCAGAATTGTATATTTTTTGATACTCCTTCAGATATATTAGATAAAATCCAACCAAAGAATGATCATTCAATGAAATCTACTTTTTTCCATGCATATTCTTACCTGTTAGAAACTATTATTTGTGAAATATCAAGAAATTATTTATTTCATTTAGATGATTACGTGTCATCATATGCAAACATAACATTACGTTCACCAGTGTCGATCACTGATAGTCAATTACTCACCAAGACAATTTCAAAAGCACAAAAAAGAATCTCATCAGGCTCTTCATCTTTGAAAGTTTCATTCAATTCTTCGTCTCATTTATCACCTAATGAAGTTAAAAGTAATAATCAAGTAAGACATAATGGTCGTCAATCTAAATTAATTGGATCATTTCATCTTCTTGCAGGTAAGTACTTGGACGCATTAAGTAATTTTACAGAATCTATTTTATACCTTAAGAAATCAGAAGATTATATGTGGTTAGGAAGTGCTTTGGAAGGTATAGGTGTACTGATTATATTATTAAATTATACTAACACAAATTATCAATTACAAAGTGCTATAATAGCAAATGTTCTTCACCTACTGAAAAGTAAAATAAGAGATATGAGTATCGATAACACAATAAATAAACGATTATCAACGGACTCACTATCCAGAGTGAATAGTAACGGTACTACCATGTCGAATGGTCATGGACAAACCCTGTCAGTTGGTGGGAATCAAGGGAATGGATCTAAAGGTTTGTCTCCACGTACATCAACGAGTAGTATAAGTGGAGGACTAAGTTTTACAATTCCATTAGGTTCATCACTTGATTTAAATACGATTGCTGTACCAGAAATGATTAAACTTATAAGTCATAGAGTAACGAGTTACTTCCAATTAAGTGCAAATGATTTTGAAAATACTGTTCCTGATTTAGTTTACATTGAATCAACTCTTCGTCATGTACAATTAATGATTCATGTATGGAAAAATGGGTCAAATATTCACGAACAGTTTTATAATAGTCTAGTAAATGATTTAAAACCTGTTCCTGATACCATCAATAACCCATGGTTTAGCAAGCCTGAAATCTTGGGTGAATTGGATAAAGTTTATTCATTGCAATTAATTGATTTAAATATTGTTGATCAATGTAGGATTTATGGGAAATTATCAAAGATTTATAGTGAATTAAGTATGTTTAGGAAACAAGCATTTTTATTGAGGACATTATTAGTTGCTATACTACCAGAATTTGAAAAATCAAAAATTAACCCTACTTTAAATCAAAGCGTAAATGATAAAAGTCTTAGTTTAATTACTGAGAATTTTGAAGTTCAAGATATAAAAAATATAATCAATGGTTTATTCAAATTTTATCAAATCAATAAACAACCTGAATTTACTAGTGTTGATTCGTATAATAACGCCACAAGTAATTGGAATTCAGTGCAATTACTGTTGATTAAATTATCCATCAAGATCTTTGAAAACTTGAATGATTTTGAGTCATTGGTGGGGATTTTCTGTTTATCACTTACGAGGTACATACATTGTCTCCCAATAGATGATGAATACAGGATACGAGAAAAAATGGGAAATTTATCAAGATTAAAAGGTGTAGAAATCCCATATTGGGATCCATTCTTAGTTAGGGGTGTGAAATTCATAACACCAAAGTTTCAAGAAGAATTAATTCCATTTTCAGAGTACGCTGGTGTGGGTATGGGCAACGACTTGATGTCCACTCCCACTACCACACCTGGACAAACACCAAAGTTAAGCAATAATGTCCAACCATTTGTTTTTGATCCATCCAATAAAAAATCAAAGGGAATTGATAAGGAGAGATTAGTTATAGTTGGTGAAATCTATCATTTGAAAGTAACGATTCAAAATCCATATAGTTTTGAGATTGAAGTGAATGATTTAGAAGTTGTGGGGAATTTAGAGGTGGAAACTATCAAGATGGGAGTCAAACAAACTACTACACCCGTGACCAAACTTGCACTGTCAAAACTGGGATTGAATATATCGAAGGTGAGAAATTCAAATGAAAAGGCTGGAAGCCCATTACAGAATGAATTAACGAATTCAACAAACCAATTGATCATTGGGCCTAGAACCACTGAGATTTTTGTAGTTCCATTTAAACCATTAAAGTCTGGGAACTTATTGGTTAATGGGTTTAAGATCCAGGTAGGCTTCTGTGAATCTAGAGTCTTCCCCATTGTAAGTAAGGAATTCAGTGAAAAGGTGACGAAATTAAAGAATTCAGACGGGGATTATTCAGATCCATTGAATCTGATTATTAATAATTTGAAAACTAATAATATTTCTTCAAGATTTAATACTGAGACTGTATCATTAAATGTCTTGGAACCGCAACCATCACTTTCATTAACTAATTTACTGGTTACTAATGGTTGGTTAATGTTATTAGAAGGTGAAAAATATGAATTTTCAATTAATTTATTTAATAAATCGAAACAACCAATTAATTTCCTTTCATTTTCCTTTTGGGATTCAACTATCCCTTCACTTACCAAGAAGTTAAATCAAGGGGTTTTAGGTACTAATATCAATGCATTTGAAATATATGAATTAGAATGGTATTTAATTAAATTCAAGACATTTAAAGTCATAAACAAACAAGAAATAAATGATAAATACAGACCAATTAATGGGAATTCAGAGATTAAAATTGATTATGAAGTTACAGGTAAAAGAAACATGGTTGATCTGAAAATGATTTTAGAGTATGGGAATAAACTGAATGATTTAAGTAAATGTTTTATTAAAAGTATTGAAATACCTTTAAAAGTCACTGTTTTACCATCAATCGAGGTAATTCATTTCGATATAATGCCATTATTTTTATCATCTTTAGATGGATTTATAGGAGATACAATGAATATGGATGAAATGAATTTGTTACCCTTGAAGAAATTCATTAATGAAGAAATCACAACAAAGAATGTCTCAGATTATTGTTTACTTTTAATTGATCTTCGTAATTCATGGTCAGAAGATTTAACAATTGATATTGAATTTGAAACTTCCAAAAAAATTAAGATTTCACAAACTATAAAACCAAAATGTGTTTCTCGAATTCTTTTACCGATGAAAAGAATAAGAACTAGTGAATATGATTTAACAAAGATAATACCATCATTAAGAAATAAACAATATATTAAAGATTACCTGATAACTGAATCAGAAGAATTAGAAATGAAACAAAGTTTCTGGTTACGTGATATAATAATCAATAAACTTAACGGATCTTGGAAATCCTTCAATAATCGTTTAGGTGAGATTGATTTCAGAAATATAAGATTAATTAATCAAATGATAAAATATTTAGTTTACCCTAAGATTAAAATAAAACATGAAATAATTCAAGAATCAAATAATGAAAATATTACCAAGATTGGATCACAATTTTTACTTAAAACTGGAGAATTTTACACAATTAAAACTATTATTGAAAATTTTAATGAAAATCTGATTAATGGTATCCTCAGACATTTACCATTCCCAATAATTAATAATAGTATAATAAGGGATCAAGGTATAGGTAAACGGATCTTAGTTAATGGTGTTCTTCAATCAAAATTGAGTAAATCAATTGGTCCAAAAGATGAACTTGAAGTTTGCATTAGTTTTGTAATTTTAGAAAATGGAGAGTTTGAATGGGGGACTATTTTGGATGTAGTGGATGGTGAATCCAGTTACAAGGTCGTGGGTAGAGAGCCCGTTTATATAGTAGCATCAGCATAATATACATTCTATTTACAGTCTTTTTCTTTTTTTTTTTTTGTTGTTGCCTTTTTCTCTTGGGCTAAATTTAATTTGGTTTAGATTTTGGTGGAGGAGCTAATTTGAAAGGTAATTCTTGAGCACCTTCAGCTTCTAATCTCTTGATGTATCTTTCTCTTGTAAGATCATTGTACCTCTTTTCTTGGAAATATTTGAACCAGGAAGCAACACATTTATTCTTGAAGTCATTTCTTAAATCACCACATTGAGCAGTGACTTGATCTTTCTTCTTTGGATCTAAGGAATTATCAATTTCGTTCTTGGTTAAACATTCGAAAAACGCATCTCTTGCATCCCAACAGATTTGTCTTTTGTTCTTGTTTGGTGGAGCTTCGTCAGGTTTCGACCAGTCAAATAGTGCCATATTAGCTAATTATGTGAAATATTTCCGGTGCGTTTCTTCTTTTTTTTTTCTTTCTGATTCTGGTTCTCATTGAGTGAGTGAGTGAGTGAGTGAAAAAACTATAGAGGTAATCTTAAGGAGATGTCAGAATTTGAAGTTATAAATGAAGATATAGACCATCAGAAGTTTCAGATCAAGTACAGGTCGAGCTCAATGAGCTCAATTGAGACCTTACCTGAGAAAATCCCAACGATTAAGATCCTAGGCACTGGTGGTACAATTGCTTCTAAAGGTTTAACCGCTCATCAAACGGCAGGATACAAAGTTGATTTAACAATTGAAGAATTGGTTTCTTCTATACCTGATTTATCCGCCTCTTGTAACTTGGTATATGAACAGATCCTTAATATTGATTCTGCGGATATTGGTGATGAAGAATTAAGAGTTATTTATAACCAAGTTAAACAAGATATTGAAATTTATGATGGTTTAGTTATAACTCATGGAACTGATACGATGGAAGAAACTGCATTTTTCTTACAATTTACAATAAATACAGAAAAACCAATTGTTATATGTGGATCAATGAGGCCATCAACTGCAATTTCATCTGATGGACCAATGAATTTATATCAATCCATTGTTATTGCAAGTAATAAAGATAGTTGGAATAGAGGGATTTTAGTAGCTTTTAATGATCGTATCATATCTGGATATTTCCTTAAAAAATCAAATGCTAATTCATTAGATACATTCAATGCAATTGGACAAGGTTATTTGGGTAATTTCGTGAATAATGAAATATATTATTATTTCCCACCATCTAAACCCAAAGGAGTTACATATTTTCTGATCCCTGAAAATTTCCAATTCCCTAAAGTCACAATTTTATTTGCACATCAAGGGTTAAGCGATGATTTGGTTGATTTAGTAGTTGAACAAGGTGGATCAGATGGTTTAGTTTTCGCTACTATGGGTGCAGGATCATTAAGTAGATCAACTAATCGTCGTATTTTCCAAGTAAGCAATAAATTTGGGATTCCAGTTGTTTATTCTAAAAGATCAATGGATGGCATAGTTCCAGTTGGATCATTGCCTAAATATGATGATTTACTGTGTTCAAATATAGTAGCTGGTGGATCACTTAGTCCACAGAAAAGTAGAATATTATTACAACTTTGTATAATGACTGGTAAAGGGATTCCAACCATTAAACAACATTTTAGAAAAGTTTATGGCGGTTCACAGATATGATCCAAACAAAGAGATCTAGAGTAAAGATTATTTTTCTTTTTCCATTGAATACATTTGAACATAATTACTTATAAGCTGCCTCAACCTTATCTTTACAACTTGCTAAGATTTTTCTTCTTTGTAATTTTTGAGCAGAAGTTACAAAACCATTTTGAGGAGTCCATTCCTCATCTAAAAGGACAACATTTTGTAATAATTCAATACCTCTTAAACCTTGAGATTTAGCGGTAGATAATAAAGATTTTAAAACTTGTTTTGCAACTTTTTGATCATTACATAAATCACTCATTTGTAATTTTGTTAAATCAGCTGCAGAATAAGTATTAGTTTCTTTTAATAATTGTTTTAAATGACCTTCATTTGGTAAAATAATTGCAATTGGTTTAACTTTTGTTTGATCAGCATAAACACATAAATTCAAAACAGTTGGATTTGATCTGTAAACTGATTCTAATTTTTCTAATGCAATATATTCACCATTTAATGTCTTTACTAAATTTTTTCTACGATCAATAACTTTTAAATAACCAGATGAAGTCCATTCACAAATATCACCAGTTTTAAACCAACCATCTGGTGTAAAAGCTTCTGCGGTTTCTTTTTCATTTTTATAATATTCTTTTGTAATTGGTTTACCTGATAAATATAATTCACCTTGATTATTTTTAGCAAAATAACCAGCTTCTGGTACATCAACCAATTTAGCAGTTAATGAACCTAATAAAGCACCTGCAACATCAGTTTCAAAATGATCCATATCAACAATACAAGTATTTGCAACAGTTTCAGTTAAACCATAACCAATTAACATTGGACAAATCAAATTACCAATAAAAGTTTGGGCATCAAGACTAATTGGGGAACCACCATTAAGACAAACTTTTAAACAACCACCAGTGGCAGCTTTAACTTTTTTAAAAATTATATCAAAAGCTGAAGCTCCTGGAATATTATAATCTTTAAATAGTAATTTTGCTTTATAAGCAGTCCAAAATATTTTTTGAGTAAAAGATGGTAATTCTTTTACTTTTGCTAATATACCCTTTCTAACACTTTCCCAAACGGCTGCAACACCAACCATAATTGTTGGTTTAAATTCAACTAAATCACTATTACAATTTCTACATGATGCATCAGTTAAAGTTTTAACATTTGCATAACCAAGACATCCACCCCACCAAAATGCCATTAATTCAAAAGCTAATTCAAAAATATGAGCTAATGGTAAAAATGCAACAATTCTATCATTTGGTTGAACTAAATTTCTACCAGCAACAGTTGAAACACCACCAATACCTGAAACAATATTTTCATGAGTTAAAACAACACCTTTTGGATCACCTGTTGAACCTGAAGTATACATAATACATGAAGAATCACTTGATTTTGGAGATTTTAATGGTTCATTTGATTTTTTACCTAATTCAATTACTTCAGCAATTGAAATAAATTTAATATCTGGTCTAATTTCTAAAATTTTTTCTTTAGCAATTAAAGCATCTTTATATAATTTACCTTCAAATCTTTTATCAGATTCTGTAATTTCTTCATCATGAATAATATATCTAATATGTTGAGCTTTTTTTAAAGGATTAATTAAATTTGATAAAAGATTATTATTAGTGAAAACTGCATTAGATTCTGTTTGAACCATTGAATGAGTTAAACCTGATTCACCTAAAGTATCATAAGCAGTAACAATTGAAATATTTTGAGTTTGACAAGCTAAAAATGTTTGCATCCATTTATGAGAAGTTGCAGCAAAGATATGAACTTTATCAACTTGATTTGGTTTTAAACCTAATTCAAGTAAACCTCTACCATAATCAATACATAATTTTTCTAATTCAGGATAAGTAATATAATTATATTTTGAATTTTCAAAAAATAACCATTCTTTATCAACAAAAGTTTCTTGACCATCAACAATTTTTTTGACTTGTTTAACTTCTTTATGAATTTCAATTAAATCTCTCCAACCCATTGCCTTTCTATCACCATTTCTTTTAGCACATTCTTGAAAGAATTCAAAGACCGAAGTAGCTTTTGAATCTAATGGTCTTGAAACTGCACCATCTTTTTGAGTAGCTTTTCTTCTTGGAGCGGTTTCACCAGGTTTTGCTTCACCTACAATAACAGTATGTTGATAAACCATAATTGTAAAAATCAAATTAATAAGGATAATCAGGGATAAAAAAAAAAGTTATTATAAAATGATCCTTAAATAAGAAATATAAACCCAACTGTGATTTTTTATTTTTTTTTTTGGCCTGGGGGAGTTGGTTAATTTTTTTTTGGGGAGAGCATCACTTTTTTTGATGTTTTTTGCAGTTTAAGGAAAGTGGCAGGAATATTATTTTGCAGTTTGCCGATCATCATAAAAAATTTTGGGTCTACCGACAAATTAGTGGGAAATGGTGGCAAATGGTGGTAATTAGGGAGAAATGGTAGAGAACTTTTAGGGAGGAGTGGTGGGGAGGTGGGCGGGGCTCAAATATTTTTAGATAAATCTATGTTTACACTGATTAGGGCATAGGCTAGACAGTAAAATATTTTTTTGTTAATCAAATTATACTGATAGTTTTATAAGAGTATTATTATCTAATTAGTGTATGAAAATAGGAGAGGGAATACAGACGAATTCAGACGAATATAAATTAAGGTCCAACGCATGAAATTTTAAAGAATTCAATTGTTAAAAATTTGGTATGAAAACGATTTTTTGACAGAGAATTATGGTAAACTTGATTAAAGAGTTATTGTTTTAAAATGCATGTAATTTGTAAAACTAATTTAACTAGTTGTTAAATAGCAATTTAAATTAGGCTTAGTCGGTATACGAAACATAACATAACATAACATATAAATATTTATTTTAACGGTGGACAGAAATTACCGTTTCCCGCCCTATCATATTTTCTATCATATTTTTCCTTACGCTTTTAATAACCCGTGTTTTATCTACTTGTCTTAATGTCTTTAATTTTTTGTATTGCATATCATGGCTTTTAATAAAATCGTCAATTCCCTCTGTCTCCCTGTCTCCCTGCTCTCTGTCTGTCTTTTACATTCTGATTAAACAATTCTCAATAACTTTCTTATTAACATGTTTGTGTTTTTGTGTTTTTTTTCAAGTGCACAATAGCTGATATCACACTCAAGAATAAATTTTAAATCACAAGACTTTTGACATATAAAGTTTTGATAATTTACATATTAGATGTGGGGTTTTAGATTTATTAAAAAGAGACTATTTAATTAATTGAGTAGATCCTTTTTAAATTTTTTGATAATTCTATGATTCGGAAGGAACATTCCAATTGAACTAAATTTGTTTAATAGATCTATTTTGTTATCTAGATTAAGTTAATTATTTTTACTGTTAACGTGGTTTTTTACACTTTTAGATCGTTATCAGTTGGCTTCTGTAATAATGTCCGTATTTGGTTTAAATCTGTGTAATGCGATTAAACTTTTTCTTATAGATGTCCTCAATCTTTTTTATTTTCACTCTACGCTCTTTATCAGCCATCCTCAAATAACCATATATATAATTCTTTCAGTGTGTTACTGTAATATATAATCTAATATAATGTTACACGTTAAATGATATATGTAATTATACAATTGTTGTAAAAGATAAACGTCAACTGAGTCAAAGTTTTATGCAAATCCCCAACAAAAATTATTTAATTTCCCTGTGCGTTTTAAAAAGTTAATTGTTTATGCAGTTACGTGAGGCTACAAATTGAGATTATGAAACAATAATCAAACAATTGTGAAACAATTGACTACAGGATTACAAGAGGATACAAGATATTTCAAATAAATACACCATACTATTATATATTATCATATATTATTATATATTATTATTAAAACTAAACTAAACTAATCTCTCTTCAAATCTTAATTCATTATTAATTGGCATTCCAACTAATAATCTTAATAAATTTTCAACCGCTAATCTTTGTTTATTTAAACCATTAATTGGTTTAAAACCTGGTTTTGATAACGGAGCCTTTAACCAATAACTTAATAATGTTAAAACCGAATAAAAATTATCATATTCTGCTTCATCAACTTTTTTATAACTAACTCTTTGGAAAAATTCAGTCATAACAACTAAATCAATAATTAATGGTGTAGCTAATAATGAATCTTCACAAACATTATGGATTGAAATTTTATTATGGCCCCCTAACATTAATTCACTATAATATTCATCCATTGCAACTTTTGAATCTCCAACTGCTGGTAGATATTTAATAACAATACAATGATCAATTTTTTTACCATATTCTTCATTATATAAAATTTGATTACTTTCAATTATATCATCAACAACTGAACTTTTACTAATTTCTTTTGATCTAAATTGTTTTGGTGCCGATAAATTATATCCATCATTATTACCTAAATGATTATATGATGCAATTGAAACTGGTCTAATACCTGCATCAACTAAAAATTGGGCTAAAACTGATTTAATCTTTGTTTGACCACTTTTAAAATCATCACCTCCAATAAATGATTTATATTTTTCGCTTAATTCAATTACACCTGGTACAAATGTATTTTGTGGTGATCCATTAATATATGGTACTTGTTCCATTATACATGCAACTGCAAAAATAGTTGATGGACTAATTTCTTGATGGTTTGATTTAATACTTGAAATTAAATTATCAGCAGTATCATTAACTCCATCAATTAAATCGCTATATCTTTCAGTGTTTGCAGTCCATAAAACAATAACTTTATCTAATTGATTCTTAGATTTAAAATCTTGAATATCTTTTCTAACTTTTGCAACATCATTCCATTTATTTTCTAAATCAACTGATCCATCACTTTTAATATTTGATACATTATCTGCTCTATCCTTTTGATTTAATGCAATAAAATCAGGGTAATAAATTGATGATAATGGTTCAATATCTTCAATATATGGATATAATTGTTTTTGTAAATTAACATCCAAGACTTGTGATCTTTTCATAGCTTTATCTAATTTTAATTTACTAATATCCCAGCCTCCAACAACAAAATCATTTGGATTAACCATTGGTAAAATTGAATTAAATGGTGCATAAACATCATTACCTTCACTATCAACACCTAATTTAATTGTTGATGATTGAGTAACTGATCCAAAATAATTTGGTTTCACAATTCTTTCTTTAGTTTCAAAACTAATATTATGTTTATTAGCTAAAACGGATCCAACTAAAGTAGTACCATTATTACCACCTAATCCAACTAACATTAAACCTAATTTCGGAACTTTTAATTCAGTTTTGAAATCATATTCAACTTTAGTTGGTGTAACATTAAAAGTACCAACTCCTGATTCAACTATAGCGTTTTCATAAACGAATTTAGTATGTAATGCATCATCTTTCTTGATTGAAGCAGTGTTAAAATTACAACTAACCATGTTTTTTTTTTTACCTGTATCTATCTTTTATATAATTATCTATCAAATTAACTCTTGTAAGAAAATTAATCAACCAACTGAAAAAGCGGGATTTTCTAACCAATATTTATACTTTTACAGCCCTTGTGAATTACAAAGAATAGGAGTAATCTAAAGTGGGGAGGATACAATCACAATTAGTTATTTTTTAAAATCCACAAATACACTACTTATTTTCGCCGAATGAGCGGTGAGGGTAACTGCATTTCGCTGAAAATTTTCCTATTTGGGTGGGGCATGGATACTCCAACACTTTCACATTCTAATTAAAACAACTTTGATTTATTGGATATAGTTGTTATTATTAATGTTATTGGTATCAAATTGATCCCAATCAATTGACTAGTTCAAGTACTTTAAAAACTATATCGATATAAAATATATCAATATAAAAATATACAACTGATCCTAATTTATAATAATTACTTACTATGCGATGCAAAAATCAACAAAGAAACGACATATCCCAAGTTACCCCATTGGAGGATTGTTTAATTACCAATGTTTTACATGTTGCGTGGACAATGGTTATTTATTATTAAAACTTCCAATTAACCGATTGTAAGAACCTGTACTTTTCTTATTAGTCTTCAACAATCCTATAATACCCGTATAATTCTTGTATATTTGGGGTTTATAACCTATCTACCAACGGAGTTGCTTGATGCCGTTATTTATTAAATCTTGGTTAAATATTCTGGTTACCGTATCATCTCATCCGGGGAAATTAACTGTTTGGGTAACTGACATGGCTCATATCAACATTAAAAGTAAAAATAGTGTTGGTAGATCGTCAGATAGATCAGTTTAGGTCTTCTCCATCAATTAATTAACGGAGTTCACAATCTCCTAACTCTTAATTCATGTGCTCGTGATGTATTTGAAGATTATACCCGTGAATGAGAAGTGTCAGTAATTAACATGTAGAAGTAAATTGGTTGAAAGAATCTAAAGTTGTTATTCCCAAAAATCAATGGTTAATTACCACTTCTTCTAATACTGGTATTTGTATAACTAAATTCTCTTATTTAACCAACAGGCTCTATAAGACCCATGATATTATTATTATTGTATAACACTACAAACTAGTGTAGCTCTATCAACTTGTTAACATATATTCGGTCAATCTTTAGTAGTATTATAAAAACTAATCCTTTTAATAACAGTCAATAAAAGTTGGTTGTGGAACGACTAGAAGTGACTTAAATTTCAGCCTTTTCGAAAATCTCCTGTAAATTAATCAATAGAGTAAAAGAAACTAAAACATTTGTAGGGACTAAACATAGATCTTGTCCCTTAAGCCAAAGCAAACGGTTTCAGGGGTCTTTTATTATTATTATTATTTTCAAACCTTCGACGCGTTATACACCATATCTCATCACGATTCTTAAACAGTTAGAGAATTTTCTGAGGTTACACTTCTTGACTACACTAGATATAATGAGTACAAGCATTCCAAGTAGACTATAAGCCCTTGGGGGTTTAACTTCCTCCTTACATGAGTCTCAAGGAGAGTAGAGAGAGTTAATTTCGTGGTAAAATTAGTCTCCTATCTTAGAACGCGTCTATCACTATAATCTTTCAGTTGTAAAGTCACTTTAATCTCCTATTCCTTAAAGCACAAAGATTATAAAATAATCATTCCAAGAATTAAATAATACTTTCGAATGATAAATTCGTATGGAATGGTTTCCGGGTAGAAAGGAAAAGGATTCCATGGATAAGTTGTAATTAGGCCACCAATCTTGGGTATAAGGTTTAACAAGCTTTAACAAGAGAGTCGTTAACTAAGAGACAATTAGCCTCCCCATGAGGTAAACCCTATGTGCCGTGTCTCGAACATATACAAACTCAATTTACCATTTCGGTGCTAAATTACACTGCAACATGACGGGAAATACGTACAAAATTAATCACCACCTTAAATAATTTTTTACAAAGCGCACCCTCTCCTTTTCCACGATTGTTTTTCTAACTCTATTTCACCAGAAATTTACAAAGTACAATCATAGTATCAACCGTCTCATCGGCCAAGAATCATGGAGTGGGCGATACAATACAGCTTACAACCATATGAAATAGGATCACAATAAGATGAAATTACAAAAGAAACTAGTCGATGAGGGAACAATGCACTAATGAGGAATTGGTTGCAAAAACGAAAATTATAATGGCTGGTGCGAAGGGCTCAAAAAAGTAATGAATAATCTCTAATACCTAAAGTTGACGTTGTAAACCAGCCATTGATGCGTGGACACGATAAATTCACACCCATTTAAGACATTGGAAGGATTGGATTACTTTAAGATGACGCAGGGTGGTTTAAGAAAAAATTAGTTGCATTAGTGGAAAGGGTTTAATTTTGAGATCTAGCAAATTTAAATATTTAAATCTCCTGTATCCTCCCCAATTCTCTTTTTATTTTTTATATAATTATATTAATTAATACTACACATTTGTGATATTTCACTAGTCATTCCTTTATAAAGATGTTATTGCTTGTTCTCGTGAGTTTATTCATTGGTGTATTATCCTTCGATGCAACTTCCAAAACCAATGTAGCTGTTTATTGGGGTCAAAATTCAGCCGGTACTCAAACCAGATTAAAAAATTACTGTACTGATGCAGTTGATATAGTTCTTTTAAGTTTCTTATATTCATTCCCAAGTGACTTACAAATTGATTTTGCTAATATGTGTTCTGACACTTTTACAGATGGTTTAAAAAAATGTACTACTATTGGTGAAGATATTCAATATTGTCAAGAACAAGGTAAAATCGTCTTATTATCAATGGGTGGAGCTACTGGTTCTTATGGTTTTTCAAGTGACACTGAAGCTACAACTTTCGCTACTACTTTATGGAATAAATTCGGTGCTGGTACAGACGATGAAAGACCATTTGGTGATGCTATCGTTGATGGTTTCGATTTTGATTTCGAACAAAACGATCAAACTGGTACAGTCGCTTTAGGTACTGCTTTGAGAGCAAAATACGCTACTGATACCTCCAAGACTTACTACCTTTCTGCAGCTCCACAATGTCCATACCCTGATGCTTCGGTCGGCGATTTAATGGCTGGTGTTGATTTAGATTTCGCTTTCATTCAATTCTACAATAATTACTGTAATTTAGGTACTAATTTCAATTATGCTACTTGGCAAACTTACGCAACTAATACCTCACCTAATAAAGATATTAAATTATTCTTAGGTCAACCAGGTGGTGCAACTGGTGCTGGTTCAGGTTACAATAGTGCTGCGGTCGTCGGTACTTACGTTGATGAAATTAAACTGACTGCTAATTTTGGTGGTATCAGTTTATGGGATGCTTCTCAAGCTTTTTCAAATGTTGATGATGGTAGTAATTATGCTCAACAAATGAAGAGTATTTTAGGTGCATCTTCGACTACTACTTCGAGTACATCTACTTCAACTTCAACTTCAACTTCAACTTCATCTACCTCAACCTCAACTTCCACTACTTCATCCACTTCAACTTCATCCACTTCAACTTCAACCACTTCAACTTCATCCACTCCAACTTCATCCACTCCAACTTCATCCACTTCAACTTCATCCACTTCAACTTCATCCACTTCAACTTCATCCACTTCAACTTCATCCACTTCAACTTCATCCACTTCAACTTCATCCACTCCAACTTCAACCACTTCAACTACTTCATCTACTTCAACCGATACCCGGACAACTATCACAACCACCACAAGTTCTTTCACAACATCAACTATGTCAAGCCCAACTACATCCTCCACATCAAGCCCAACTTCAACTACAACTACAGAACCAACTGAAGGAGCTACTTCAACTGCAACTACAGAAGATACTGGTCCAGTGATAATTAAAGTTACCGCAACTCAAACAAATTCTATATTCACAACAAAAACTACACAAGGACAAGTGGAAACAATTACCCACATCCACACTATACCAACTACCGTTACAAGTGTTAGAGTTCCAAGAACCACAATAATTGCTACTGAGTACGCTAAACCTCCACAATTTTAACATAATACCCCGAACTAATATAAATACCCTCGTTTTCAAAGTGCTGTCTAAACAACAAACTGTCTTAACTTTTGTACCTCTAATTCTATATTCAAGTATTTTAAAAGTAATCTGGAGTAGTTATTCAAATATATTGAACTTACTATTGCTCCATCCCATTTTGAAATATTATATACGTCTTGACTATCATGGTCTATATCCTGATCTAACTTCAACGAAGATTTCACGATATGAATTATTGGGACCGTAGCCAGGTCTATCACAGCTAGAGCTTGACTAGTTAAAGGCCCAGGTGATATTAATATCATAAAGGTACACTTTCTTGTGTCATTGGTAGCTGACTTTAAATGATTTAAGTAAATTCCAACTAATTCACGTATAACTGCGGCAGTCATTTTACTCTTACGGTTCTTACATTGAACGAGCACAGCCACATCATTCTTTATTGAAAATAAGTCATCTGTTGGTTCATCAGGGTTAGTTATACTATTTAGTTCTTTAGAATTTAAAACTATGGGTAAAGTTGTTTGATTTAATTTTAATTTTTCATCTGACTTGCCCATTTTTTTAAAAACTTTCTTATTTTTTCGAAAGAAATATGATAAATCCCATTTCCCTGATAAATCTATCCCATTATCAAAAGCTCCACCTTTCCTAACAATTCCAAAACACTTGAATTGTTCTTCTAAAAATTTCTTACTGCTGTACTCATACAAAGTACCTCTAAAAACTGTGGTTCTAATATTTGATCCCTTTTCTTTACACGCTGACAAGAACTCCCCACAATCTGCTGGTATGGTGGGTATGACCAGTATCGACTGGCATCGAACTTGGACAACCTTACTGTTGATTTTAAAAAGTTGCAACCGATTCATCTTCCTGTTTATCTAAACCGCGTTTTCAAATTTTCAACATTTGAAGATCAAAATTTTGTGTAATTAGAACCCTTTAATATGAAATTATTAACGTTATTGACTTTCTTTACCACTGTTTTATGTGAAGTTGAGAGGTTAACTTTGATTGGAACCAATTTGAATGATGATTCAGTTATACAGTTGGGTCATCTTGAATTGAATAAAGAACATATGATTGGATTATATTTACCTAGTAGAGTCGATTCGACTGATGAAGAATATTGTATTGGTGTTAAGGAAATTGATCATAATGAATGTTTCGCCGTCACCAATAATTTAACAAATAAACAATTTGTTGTATATGTAAATGATGATAAAGTAGATTACTTAAAAATTAATGAAGTTGATAAACCAACTCAAAAAGTACTTATTAATGAATTACCAAAGGCAATGAAACCAAATTTGAATCCATCCAATATGCCAAAGAAACAAGAAATGGAAATCAAGCAAGTTAAAACTATTAAAACTGATGAAAATGGTAATGAAATTGAAGTAACTGAAGATATTCAAGAAGTTCCACAAACTTGGATTCAAAAGAATTGGACTTATATTATACCACCGTTATTGATCCTTTTTGTGTTATTGGGTGATGATAAGAAATAATGAATCATGATAGAGAGAATAATAGTTAGGGTGTATAGTATATAAAAACGTTCTAAGTACTTTTTTTTATCTTTACCCTATAAAAATGGAATGAATAAACATTTCAATTGGGGTTAGATTAGTATAGATGAGTTTCTATAATAAAAAAGAACCAAATTGTATGTAATATATACCGTTAGAGGTCGGTTAACTGGATAAAGAGATACATCAAGGTGAAATAATTTGTCTAAAATTAGTAAAATTATCCAAAATTACCGTAAGAAATCCCCCAAAAAAGTACCATATACTCACATACACATACTATCTCATCCTTATATAAACGAACCACTCCGTTATAAACTTATTAACATATTATCCAACCTTCCCATCATTGTTAAGAGTTCCATATAAAAAAAATTTTGTGAGTACCACACGCAATCTCGAAGAGCCAATAACGAATTCTGTATTTTCGCATTACCAACTCTGAAAAATCTGATACAGTTAAAACAATATACAACAGGTAGGAGTTGATATTATAAACTATGTTGTCATTAAAACAAGTATCACGTTTAAGACGTTTTTCTACCACTGTCAGACAATTTGCCCCAGTGAATGTTACTGTTGATGGTAAAAAAATTAGTATTGAAGCAGGATCAGCTATTATTCAAGCAGCTGATGCCGCTGGTGTAACAATTCCAAGATATTGTTATCATGATAAATTAAATATAGCAGGTAATTGTAGAATGTGTCTTGTAGAAGTTGAAAGAAACCCAAAATTAGTTGCATCATGTTCATTCCCAGTTAATGAAGGTATGATTATTAAAACTAATACTGATAAAATTAAAAAGGCAAGAGAAGGTGTTACTGAAATGTTATTAGAAAATCATCCATTAGATTGTCCAGTTTGTGATCAAGGTGGTGAATGTGATTTACAAGAAGAATCTCATCGTTATGGTTCAGATAGAGGTAGATTTTCAGAAGTTGTAGGTAAAAGAGCTGTTGAAAATAAAGCAATTGGTCCATTAGTTAAAACTTCAATGAATAGATGTATTCATTGTACAAGATGTGTTAGATTTATGAATGATATAGCTGGTGCACCAGAATTCGGTACAGCAGGTAGAGGTAATGATATGCAAATTGGTACATATATTGAAAGAAATATTAATTCAGAATTATCAGGTAATATTATTGATTTATGTCCAGTTGGTGCTTTAACTTCTAAACCATATGCTTTTAAAGCTAGACCATGGGAATTAAAAAGAACTGAAACTATTGATGTTATGGATGCTTTAGGTTCAAATGTTAGAGTTGATGCAAGAGGTATAGAAGTTATGAGAGTTTTACCAAGATTAAATGATGATATAAATGAAGAATGGATTTCTGATAAATCAAGATTTTCATATGATGGGTTAAAAACTCAAAGATTAACTAATCCATTAATTAGAAATGGTAGTAATTTTGAAGTTGCAACTTGGGATCAAGCATTATCATCAATTACTGCAGCTTTTAAAAGAATTCAACCAAAGGCAAATGAAATTAAAGGTATTGTTGGTGCATTAACTGATGCTGAATCAATGGTTGCTCTTAAAGATTTAATTAATAAATTAGATTCAGAAAATTTAACAACTGATGTTAAATTATCAACTGAAGCAACAGGTTTTGATATTAAATCAAATTATACATTTAATTCAACAATTGATGGTATTGAAGATGCTGATCAAATTTTATTAATTGGTACTAATCCAAGACATGAAGCAGCTGTTTTAAATTCAAGAATTAGAAAAGTTTGGTTAAGATCTAATTTAGAAGTAAGTCATATTGGTGAAAAATTTGAATCAACTTTTGGTTTAAATTATTTAGGTGAAACTATTAATGATTTAACAAAAGCTTTAAAAGGTGAAGTTGGTAAAAAATTATCAAAAGCTACTAAACCATTAATTATTATTGGTTCAGGTATTAGTGAATCTCAAGATTTAAATTCAATTTATAAAATTGTTGGAGATTTTGTTTCCAAAAATAATAATTTTAATACATCAGAATGGAATGGTTTAAATTTATTACATCGTGAAGCTTCAAGAGTTGCAGCTTTAGATATTGGATTCCAAACTTTATCAAAAGATATTGAAAATATTCAACCAAAAATTATTTATTTATTAGGAGCAGATGAAATTAAAAATAAAGATATTCCAAAAGATGCATTTGTAATTTATCAAGGTCATCATGGTGATTTAGGTGCTTCATTTGCTGATGTTATATTACCAGGTTCAGCTTATACTGAAAAATCAGCAACTTATGTTAATACTGAAGGTAGATCTCAAATTACTAGAGCAGCAGTTAATCCACCGGGTGTTGCAAGAGAAGATTGGAAAATTATTAGAGCTTTATCAGAATATTTAGGTGAAACTTTACCTTATGATGATTTATATGCTGTTAGATCAAGATTAGGTCAGATAGCTCCACATTTAGTAAGACATGATGTTATTGAACCAACTTCAAAAGAAATTGCTTCAATTGGTTTTAATAATTTAAAACTGTTAACTGGTAAAGCTATTGGTTTACCATTAAAAAATCCAATCGAGAATTTTTACTTTACTGATGTTATTTCAAGATCTTCACCAACCATGGCTAGATGTATTACTAAATTTGGTGCTCAGATCGATAAAATTTATGATGAATCACCAGACATTAATCTTTAGATAATTGCATAATAGAAACTGTTCATATGAACATAATTTCATGTTTCCCTTATCTCTATAAATTACCTTATCTTATTCATTATTTCTTATGTCTCCATTTACCCTTTTTTTACCCTTTTTATTTTGTGTGTCTCCTCGTTATTTCTTATTTCCACTAACAAAAAGACCTCATCTTAAATAATAAACTAAATAATAATTTCACTATAACTTCGCGAAATAGAAAACAGTGCAGATAACCGAATAACTATATGAATTCAACACCCTTAGGTTCAAATTCTAGTCTAGGAAGTAATATGGAAGGTGGAGAGTTTGCTAGTAAATGGAGACAAAATAGAGCTTGTGCTCGTTGTAGAAGGTTAAAAATGAAATGTGCTTTTGAAGATCCAGGTTTTAAAGCTTGTAAGAGATGTTTTGCTATTAATGTGGAATGTTCCTTTGATGTAGACCCTACAGCTAAATTTGCTAAAAAAAAGCAAAGAAAACCAACTGCAAGATTTATAGAGAATGTATCACCTGGGATAACTTCAGAATCGATTACTGGGTCAAGAACTGGAGATCAAATATCACAATTGCAAAATTTAATTAAATTGGTTCTGACTTCATTATCATCATTAGAACATGATTTAGCTGTTACATCAATTGAATCGGATGACAATAAAAAGTTACAAGAATTGAATTTAAGTGTTGAAACTGTTGGAGAAAAATTGAATAAGATCTTAAATAATTCTAATACTTCAAATTTGAAACAATTTCAAGATTTTCATAAATCTCCAAATATGGAAAATTATCCATATATACCGTTTATTTCAAATATTGCTAAAGAAATTGTTGAAAAACATCAATTAATAAGTTTAGAAGAATTTAAAATTAGACATGCATTCTTTTTAGAGGAAATGTTACCTTATTATCCAATTATTTCATTTTCAAGAAAATTAGAAAATTTTGATTATTTATATGAGAATGACCCTTTATTATTAGTCGGTTGTGTTTATGTTACTTCTATTAATGATAATGGGTTATATTCAAGAATTGAGCAAAATTATTATAGATTAACAAATGAATCATTAAATCAAATGTTAAATTATTATCTTGAAAGTTTTATTTCATATCATGTTTATATAAAATCAGATGGTTTTACATTCCAATTAGTTAATTTATGCCTTATTCTTTCACTTTGGTGTTTACCTACCACTACATCGGGGCATTTTAAAAATCAATTGAATTTATTAACTGGATTTAATATTTCACTTTGTAGTGATTTAGGTGATATTTCAAAATATAAATTATCAACTAATCCAATCCCATTATTATCTGATTCTTCAGAGGCAAGAAATCATTTAAGATCATTTATTAGTGTTTATGTATCTTGTGGATCATTAGGTTTATCATTACCGAGATTTAAATTGGTTTCATGGTCCAAAAATCATGATACTGCAATTGATTTATTAATGAAAGATGGTGAAGCTGATGGTATAAAATTACCTTTAAGAAATGATGTTTATCTCTGTTATTTTGCAAAAGTTATTAGATTAGGTCAAGAAATTTTTGAATATTTTACTCCAAGTTTATTATATGATGCATCAACGAATATTAAAAAGAAAGATGCACTTTTTAATAATATGTTAGATCCATCAACTTCATCATTATCACATCTTAAATTTATTTTGGATAGTTATGAACATAGAATGTATACATTATTAGTTGAAAGTGGATTTATGACATCAGAAGGTGAAGGTAATCATCCAAAGGAAAAATATTTATTATCAATTATTTATTACCAATTATTAATGATTATCTATGATAATATAGTTAGCAGATATTTTATATTTGAATCATTAAATAGTCAAGCAAATTATGCAAATAGACAAATATTTGAAGTTGAAACTGTTACTTATCTTCAATATATTATAAAATTAATTAAAATTTGTGAAAATTTATTAAATTCATTTATTGTATTAGGACAAGAAAGGACAATAAATTTACCAACATTTTTCTTTTATCGTCCAATGCATTCATTGATATTATTAATTAAATTACGTATATTAATTAATTCATCAGAATTATCGAAAAAGACATCATTGGTTAATCCTGAAGATTTAACAATTAATGCAGAATCATATTTCGATTCAGTTTATTCATTAATTCATGAAAGTCAACAAAAATTTAGTTCAATAGTTTGTCTGAGAATGTCTATTATTTTATCAAGAATTGAAAAATGGATGCTTTTATCAACTGGTAAAAAAAATAATAATAAGAATGATGAGAGTTCAAATTTAGTAACATTAATTGATACTTCCAAAGAAATTGAAAATTTAAGAGCTCCTAAAGAGGATGTGGTAATTCAAAATGAAACCCCTCCAACAAATTACTCAATTCAAGAAATTTTTGAAGTTATTGATTCGGATATTTTAAATTATTTAAATCCATTAGATGCAAACATTGATTTCGATGCAAATTTCAACGTTGACAACGATTTCTTGGATCTGATTAATAAAGGACAATGGTAGAAACGCCATTGCTGTGGGTATTTTTTTATAAAGGTTAGGTATAATAAGTGTATTGTAAAAGTGTATAAATGTGTAAGTGTAATATGTATATTAAAATTTAAAACTAGGTTGTTCTTTTTCTTTTGTAACTGGGGGTACATTAGTCGTTTCTATTTGTTTTTCAAGTTCTTCGTGTTTTATACTTGTATCAACTATTGTGTATAGCGTTTTAGGTTCTTTTATTTCTTCTTCCTCTCTTTCTTTGTGTTCTTCCCTTCCTTCCTCGACTACTTCTTCAATTTCTTCTTTATTTGAATCATCTACCTCCTCTACCAACTCATCAGGATCTGCTAACTCTTCATCGCTATTTTCCTCCTCTTCATCTTCATCATCCTCTTCTTCTTCTTCTTCTTCTTCTTCTCCTTCCTCCATTTCACCCCAATGACTACCACCAAACTCTATCTCTTCATCTTCTCCAATATAACCAACATTTGCATAAGCCATATCTATACCAGGGATCATTAACATATTATAACTTGGTGGTTTCCCCATTTGTGACATACTTGAAATCCAAGGTGGTACAGTCTTCCCATCTTCAGGTAGTCCCAAAGCTCTTAATAATTCCTTCGACAACCTACCTGGTTTAATATTAACTAATTTCTCATCACTTTCATCAATAATTTCTCTGCCTTCATAATAAACATCACCAAAACCAAGTAATCTTGGTCTTTCTTGGTACTTGAAAAACGCATCATGAAGTTTTTGAAAATCGATATCTAATTTCCCAACTTTTGGCTGAGTCTTTTCTCTTTGTTGTTGTCTTAATGTGGATTGACCTCTCATATCTTGAATACCAGTATCAAGGATATAGTGAGGTAATTGGAATGGTGCCTTTTCTATCCCTCTTTTACTACTTAAATAATCTCTTTTGGTTGACCAATGGCTAGGAACAGGTATTACATTTAAATTCTCTTTGATTGACACTAATAAAAATGGTTCATTTGAATCAGCGTCAGATAATTCTATAACCAGTGGATCTCGTACAAGTGCTTTTAATGTGGATATAGGTATTTTCACTTTCTTGATTGGTTTATCTTCCTCTTCTGATTCATATTCATCTGAACTTTCTTCTTTCTTTACAATCTCTTTTGTTACTTGCTGTTTCGGTTTATGCTCCTTTGGTTGACGTGGTAGTTTCTTACGATGTCTCATTTCGATAGTTTTAAAGATCGCCTGGTACTCTTCTGATATCACCATTTCTTTCTTTGGTTCTTTAACTATAGGTTTCTCAACTTTATCTTTGGGTTCTTCTGGTTTATCGTCAACTTTTACCTCTTCTTTACCATCTGCTTTAGTCGTTATATTATTTTCTTTTTCATCATTTTGGGGTTCTTCAACTTTATCAACATCATTCTTTACGTCTTCGACCTTATCTTTTGGTCCTTCAATTTTATCAACACCATCATTCTTTACTTCTTCAACTTTGACCTCTATATTATCTACATTCTTCTCCTCTAACTTCCTCTTTTTAGCCTTTTCTCTCCTTAATTGATTCTTTGATAATCTTACTTTACTCATACCTTTTTCCGCACACTCATCTCTACACAAATATAAACCTTTAAACACATTATGTTGATATAACACAAAAGCATTAAAAATGGCAATTATCCCATACCACTACTAGTATATCACTTTTAGTTACTAAACATTCAGCAAAGAATCTTAAGAAGCTTTTAAAGAGAGAGAAAAATCGAATTATTCCCTTTATATTACCTCATACTATAAACTCCCAGATCTTGTCTGATCCTCCTATATCTTAAACTAAATCAACCAGATCTTTAAACCATCACACTACTTATGCTTCTTCACGTTATTAATTGAATGATTTATCTTATCCATTCTAAGATTTATCTCTTTTTCATTCTGATCAAAAGTTTCCATAAATTGTTTAACACTTTGATCAATTTCCAGTGCAATTTCTAAAACTGTCAGTTGTTTCGGTTTATTATTATTTACTGTTTCATTACCATTGACTATGTCTTGTTTCTCTTTAACCACTCCATCCAGTAATTTATTGGTTGTTAAACCAGTAGTTTCTGACATTTCTAGATTTTTCTATCGCAGAATAGTTAATTTTTTGAACCTTCTCAAATTCTTTTTTTACTTTAACTTATTCAAACAACTTTTAAAGATAAAATAAAATACTTAAAAATGGTAGTTAATAATCCTAATAATTGGCATTGGGTTGATAAGAATTGTCTTTCATGGTCTAAAGAATATTTCGAATCAAAATTAACCGGTCTTAACGCTGAAAAGGGTGGGAATCAAGTTTCAATCGATTCAATTTCATCAGTTGAAGGTGATTGTGAAGTTAGTCAACGTAAGGGTAAAGTTATCTCATTATTTGATTTGAAAATTATCTTAAAATACCAAGGTAATGTGGGTGATGAAAAAGTTGATGGGTCAATTACTATCCCTGAATTAGCTTATGATACAGACCCTGAAGAAATTCAATTTACAACTAGTGTTTATAATGAAAATTCCAAAAAGGATGAAATTAAACCTTTAATTAAATCAGATATTATTCCTAAATTAAGAGAACTTTTAGGTAAATTTGGTTCTGATTTAATTGCAGTTAATAGTTCAGATATTCAATTAGATAGTGATAAAGTTAATAGTGTTTTCACTAAAGCAAACCAAGAGCAACAACAAAAGAAATCTGAAACTACATCCAATACCACTACCACAAAACCAACTACTTCTACACCAGTTAAATCTACCACATCATCAACTACAGTTGCTAAAAAATCTACCAGTTCAAATGTACCAAAATACAACACATCAACCTTACATTTAGAACCAACTTTCAATACCTCAGCTGAACAATTATATATAACATTATTAGATCCTCAAAGAATCGCTGCATGGTCACGTTCCCCACCTTTAATTGAACCATTACCAGCTAAAGAAGGATCAAATTTCAAACTTTTTGGTGGTTCAATTAATGGTAATATTACCAAATTAGTAAATAATGAAAGAATTGTACAAAATTGGAGATTGGAAGATTGGAAAGATGGTCATTTTGCAGTCTTGGATATCTTATTAAATCAAGGTTCTGATGAAACTAAAATGGTTGTAAAATTCTCTGGTATACCAATTGGTGAGGAAGATAGAGTTAGAAATAATTTTGAAGATTATTATATTAGAAGTATCAAGATTACTTTCGGTTTCGGTGCTGTTCTTTAATCTATATGTTTACTTTTTGTATATAGCAGTATATAATAACCTTTAAAAATTATATAAAATATAAAAATATGTAATATTTCTTATTTTTTGATGTCTTAATTTAGACCTGGTGTACCGAAGCTGTCATCCGAGCCTCATTTGTCCCACCAGGGCCGACTCATCATAGGGGAAGAAAAGGAGTTAGGAATCAAAAAATTTTACTATACAACGATTCTTAGACGTTTAGAATAGAAATATTAGAATATTATAGAGTATAGATCTTATAGAACGTCATTAAAAAGTTTTTTAAATTAGAGATTTTAGAATAAAAAAAGAGTTTGGGAGATTTAAAAGTTACTAATACTATGCAAGATTTTGACATGCCGATTGATCTGGGGAATCTATGGTCCAGATTAAAATATAGATACAACAATATTAGTGATGAAACGGTCGGGTTTATGCTTTTAGTTACTTCACAAATGGTTAATTCAATAATGATCACAACATGTAAATTATTAGTTACGGACAAACAATTTGAAACACAAATTCATCCAATTCAAATTCTTTTAATTAGGATGAGTATAACTTATATTTTATGTTTAATATATATGTGGATTACCAAGTCAGTACCGGATGCACCATTTGGTAAACCAGAAGTTAGAAAATGGTTAATTTTAAGAGGTATAGTTGGATATATGGGTACATTTGGAGTTTATTTTTCATTATTATATTTAAGTCTTAGTGATGCCGTTGCAATTACATTTTTAGTTCCTTTAGTTACTGCATTTTTAGCTTTCGTATTATTACATGAACGTTATTCAATTGTGGAAGGAATTTGTTCAATTATTTCATTAGGTGGAGTCTTATTAATTGCAAAACCTAATTTTATTTTTGGTAAGGAAGCTGATAACGAATCAAATGTTGATGATGCTATTGAATCTTCATCAACTGAGAAAAGATTGTTAGCTACTGGTGTTGGATTATTAGGAGTTTGTGGATCTTCATTAGTCTTTGTAGTAATTAGAAAAATCGGTAAAGATACTCATCCATTATTATCAGTTTCTTATTTTGGATTATCAGCTACAATTGTTTCATTAGTTAGTATATTAGTTATACCATCAATATCATTTGCTGTCCCACAAAGTGGTTATCAATGGTTTTTATTTACAGTTATTGGAATTAGTGGATTTTTATTCCAATTTGCATTAACTGCAGGTATTCAAAGAGTTAAAGCTTCTAAAGCTTCATTGGCTATTTATTCACAAGTCATATTTGCACTTTTTTGGGATTTATCAATTTGGCATCATTTCCCTGGTCCTTTAAGTATTTTAGGGATTTTCGTAATTATTACATGTACCGCAATTGTTATAAGGCATAAATCAAATGATGTTAAACCTGCAGATATGGAAATAGGTCATCAACCATTATCACAAGATCCAGATTCTTCAAATGCTGATAAGCCGGGTGATATTCAATTACAAGATTTTATTATTGATGATGATGATGATGATACTGAAAATTTTAATCTTAGTGTACATAAGGATAATTTCATGGAGCGGGACTCTGCTGAATTGAACTCCGTTCAATATTCTAGAGGTATAAAATTAAATCAATAGGTTGGGTAGAGAGACATTTGTAAAATTTAGTGTGTAGTTTGAATTTTTATATATTCATTTTGACCTTTTCATTTCTTATATTTACCGTTTATACCTCTTATGCAATATTATATATCATCTAACCATTTTAAATTATCATGGACATTCTGTAATTTTATTAGTTTTTCATTAATTTCATGGTACTTTATTACTTGTTGATTATTGGCCTCAGTCAACTGATTTAAACTAAGTATCAATTTCCTTGAATTATTTAAATTTACATCAATATAATCGATTTTCAAGTAATCATTGTCTGAAGGATTCGAAGCTAACCCTCTTATCTCCTTAACCCATTTCAATGAATTTGAATTCTTCTTCCCTGTCATTTCCAGATTATACTGTTAGATTGGGTCAGATTGAATTTTTTTTGATTTTTATAGGGTGCGAGATCAATGATAAGGAATATATATATTAAAAATTTTATAATTTATTATAGTACAAACGATCGTATTTCCATACTTTATCAACATCTAAAGGTAAAGTAATGTCTTCATCGAGGTAGTCATAATTAGCAAGTTCTTTCATTAATTTTGAAACTGGTTTTGCATACCATCTATCATTTTTATAATCAAACCAACCTAAATGACCACCAGTACTTGTTGCAACTATAGTGGTAAAAGGATTTAAAATCGATTCAGTTATTGGAACAGATCTAAATCCAACAACTGGATCATCTCTTGCATTAAAAATAATAGTTGGAACTCTAAATTTATTTAATCTTTGAACAGGTGAAGCATGTCTATAATATTCCATTGATGAATTTAAACCAAATAATTTACAAGTAAAATTATCATCAAAATCTCTTAAATGCTGTAATTTAAATTTTTCAGGGTTTTTTTTGTACCTTGAAACTAATTCATTGTCTTGAAAACCACCAATATTTGAATTTGAATGAATATCTAATAATTTAAGTAAATTTTGACACATTACAGGTGAATAAATTCTATCACCTAATAAACTTTCTCTTAAAACATGAGAAGAATCTGAAAAATCCCATGGTGAACCCATTATAAAAGCACCTTTAATTTTCTTATAAATTGAATCCTTTTCTTGTCCAACAAAATTTGCAGTAATTGAACCACCTAATGAAAATCCAATTAAAAAGATTTTCTTATTTGGCCATCTCTTTTTAACATGTTCATTTATAAAATAACGTAAATCATTTGTCCAAAGTCCACAAAATAATTGAGGACTTGTAATTGAATGATTTGCACAACCTCTTGAATTTATAACTAATGCATCGAATCCAATTTCTGGTTTTGTGATTTCAGATAAAAGGGATCTAACATATGATTCGAATGATCCTCCACTTAATCCATGCAATGCAATTAATAAAGGTTTATTATCATCTGGGAAAACTTCAAAATTTGGATCTTTAAATTGAGTTCTTGGAGGTAATTCATCAGTTTGATTATCTGGTTTAAATTTTAAATGATTTGGATCATTAGTTGATTTATTAGTTACGTAATCTACTGCAAATGTACTTGAACCATTCCATTGATCATATTTTAAATTAATAATTTTTTTTTCACCATCACCAATATCTTCTTCAACTTCATAAGTTTTATCTTCAACCGTTATAATCTCTCTTTTATACCAAATTTTATCAATTTTTTCAAATTTATGAAGTGCAGTATAAGCAGTTTGTGTATGACCTGAACTTAAAAGTGGATTAATCCAAAATGAATAACCTTTATATAATTCTGGAGCTGATTTTTTAATTATTTCACTCATTGATAAAGTATTAGATTTACCATTTTCAACAAATTTTAATGGATTAATTGGATCATAATTTTGTACTTTTGATTTAATAAATGAACCCATTATTCTATTTATTGTTTGTATATATATATATATCAAGTTTTATAAGGAAAAGGCTTCTCCTCCTTTTAAAAATTTTAACCTTTTTAGCCTTATAATATATATAATATTCCTCGGAGAAAGAAAGAGAGAGACAAGAGAGACACAGAGACAGACAATTAGAAATCTTTTTAAAATTTTCCAAAACCTTGTCACGTGTCCCAAAAATGAGAAAATCACATGACATCGTGGTCATGTGCTGTTCACGTGCTTTGGGAGTCATTTATTTTCCTGCATATCAAGAAACATGATATTATGTAAGCTCAATCCTCAATTTTTTTAACATCTCGCAATGGCTGGGGGAAATTAAAAGCTCCACAAGGAAAAGTTTACAATTACTCAATATTTTGCCATTAGATTATAGATATTTTTATTTATTAATATCCTATACATATTTTAACAAAATTTAGAGTTCACACATCCGCTAGTTATTAAAAGAAAGAATGCAATTGTCTATCCAAGTATTAACTTCAATCCTTACTGTTTTAAGTTTAGCTCCAAATGTTCAAGCAAAGACAAGTCTTAAATTAACAAGAGTTGCTAATGAAGAAACATTAAATCCAAATACTTTTAAAGAATATACAAATTCTTTAGCTAATAAATATACTAAATTCATTTCAAGTTATAATTCAAATCAACCAAGTTCAAAACCTGGTTCATCAGTTAAATTTGGTAATGTTGTTGATAATGCTGGGTCAAGTGATCAAATTCCATTTATTGAAACTAAAACTAAAGGTGAACATGATATACCATTATCTGATTATGCTAATGCTCAATATTTTGCTGAAGTTGAAGTTGGTACTCCAGGTCAACCATTTAAAGTTATTTTAGATACAGGTTCTTCAAATTTTTGGGTACCATCAAAAGAATGTTCATCATTAGCTTGTTATTTACATGCTAAATATGATCATGATGCTTCATCAACTTATAAACCAAATGGTACTCAAATTCAATTAAATTATGGTTCTGGTGCTGTTGAAGGTTATCTTTCAACTGATTCTTTTAAAATTGGTGATTTAGTTGTTCCAAATCAAGGTTTAATTGAAACTACTTCAGAACCTGGTTTAGCTTTTGCATTTGGTAAATTTGATGGTTTATTAGGTTTAGCTTATGAAGTTTTAGCTTCAGGTATTGTACCACCAGTTTTTAATGCAATTAATCAAGGTTTATTAGAAGAAGAACAATTTGCATTTTATTTAGGTGATGTTAATAAAGATGAAAATGATGGTGGTGAATTTGTTTTGGGTGGTTATGATGAAAAACATTATACTGGTAAAATTACTTGGTTACCAGTTAGAAGAAAAGCTTATTGGGAAGTTTCAATGAATGGTATTGGTTTAGGTGATGAATTTGCTGAATTAACAAATTATGGTGCTGCAATTGATACTGGTACTTCATTAATTGCTTTACCTTCATCATTAGCTGAACTTTTAAATGCTAAAATCGGTGCAACAAAATCTTGGTCAGGTCAATATAGTATTGAATGTGAAACAAGAGATTCATTACCTGATTTTACAATTAATTTTGGTGGTTATAATTTTACTTTATCACCTTATGAATATACTTTAGAAATTAGTGGTTCATGTATTTCAGCTTTTACTCCAATGGATTTACCTTCACCATTTGATAAAGTTGCAATTGTTGGTGATTCATTCTTAAGAAAGTATTATTCAATTTATGATTTAAAGAGAAATGCTGTTGGTTTAGCAAAATCAGCTTAGATGTTTTAATTTTTAATTCATTTTGTATATCATCAAATTTGCTATATTTGTGTGAATACTACTTTGCTTTTTGCATTTGCTTTGATATTGTCTTTGCCTTTTTGCTTTCAGCTTTCGTTTTTGTTGTTTTTCTTATTCCAATTGATTAAAGTTTTAAACATGTCTGTTCTTATCTAAACTAGATATTGTTATCTTATCTCATTGGATCTCTTCGTATAATTATAAATAAATGTTTCTTTGTTACATTCCATGTTTCGTCAATTTATTTCTTCATATATCTCTATCTCTCTATCCATTCCCCTCTAAAAGAGGACCTTAAATGTCTCGTTACGACACACGACACTTCTGTTGCATCTTTTCTCAAATTTTGCTGGCTGTAAAAAATAAGATTTTATCCAGCCATCTTAGATCACTAACGTTGAATACGGCAATTTTGATTTAAATCACAGTATTAGAAAAGAAAAAAAACTCCATAGAAAACTTTCGATCCGTCTGATCAGTATATGCTTTGAATCGCCTCGAAACGAATTATTACGATATCACATTCACAATCGATATATATAAATCAAGGAGGAAATCATGAGTCGTGAAAAACAAGAGATAAAACAAGTGAAGAACTTGGGGAATTTAAATTTAAATAAGTCAAGTACAGATCATTTATTCAGACCTCCAAATCAAGAAGATTTCCATATAGCGACAAGCATGACAAGTGTCAGTGGTAAACACATCGATAAATCTGATCCATTACATAGATTAGAGGTAGAAACTGCTTCATCTACATCATTAGCAATTTCATTCCCTTATTATTACCTTGATAGTGAAGCAAATTCATTAACCTCAGTTAAAAGGAAAGATAAAACTCAAGAAACTACAGTTCATGAAATTCCTGGGCGTAGTACAACTATTAACGCAACATCATTAGAGAAATTAAATAATAGTAAGAGTGATTTTGATCATGTCCCTAAAAGATTTTCCCAATTTGTAAGGGAACAACAAGCTCCAAGTTATCAGAAACATAGTACTAGTTCGACAACTAATTCATCATCATTGGAGACAGATTCTGATGGTCAATTAATTAAGAAATCTTATTCAAGTTTAGGTGGTAAACAAAAAAGATCATCAAGTTCAAATAATTTATTAAATCGTCAAATTTCTGAATCTATGGGATCTCAAGCAACTATATTTTCAACAAGATTAGAAGGTGAGCATAATAAACTGAAATCACGTAAGAATAATGGTGATAAAGGAATTGAAAATAAAGATAAATTAAGTAGGAAAAAAGCTATACGATTTAAAGAAGGTGGGATTCTTTATAGAATAAGGTTAAGACTTAAAAAATGGGTAAATAATTTAAAGAAATTTAGATTTAGAAGAAAAGCTTCAACAAAGGGTACAAATAGTAATTCATTAAACAGACTGAGATCAAAATCTAAAACTTTAAAGAGGAAACTTAGGCCAAATCCAAAAAACCCAACAATGAAAAAATTTATGAATATTAGTGCACCTTTAACTAATCCATCATTAGGTGGACACGGAGCTCAAAGAGTCAAAACATTAGATGATGATTTAAAATATCAAGCTGGTGCACCAGAGGAAAACGTCAATCTACTGAATGAAGCTAAAAGGATTCAAGAAAAATCACAAGATCCAAAATCACATTTAGATAATTATATTGGTGAACAACAAGGATTATACTTGAATGATCTTGATAGTAAAGCTGCATCGATAAATTATGGTAGAAATAAAGGTCAATCAAACAAATTAGATAGATTACCAAGTCATAAAAGAAATAAATCATCAAATAATAAAATTGATGAAATTGAAGAAATCCCATTAAGTGAATATTCAAGTGCTAATTCAGTAACACCTCCACCACCTCCAAAACATGGTGATGAAACCGTAATTAGTGATTACAATGATATGGTTGAATTATGGAGAAAGTATTTGGTTTTTGTAGTATACAAGAGAATTCAATTAAGACAAGAAATCTCTGGTTTCCAAGCAATGCTTGCAAATCAAGATTTTAAGGCAAGAAAATCAAGTATTGGTTCAGCATTGAATAATATGTATAATATTGAAGAATTCTCGGATAAAGATGCTGATGGTGAAGTATCTGAAACTGGTACAATGTCAAGTGAATATGAAACCATATCTGATTTTGGGTCAGATCTGGCTTCGGATTCAGGTTCAGATACTAAATCAATTGCTGATTCCGAATTACATACACCAATCTTACAACAAAAACTTGAATTGGTTGACGTTGATATTGAAGATGATGAAAATGATACACAAGTTGAAGATGACCAACCTGAAGTGGAAGATGATATACTAAGTACTGATTTTGGGTCTATGGATGATGCACCTAAAATAATCCACCGTTTCGTTCCAGATGCTAATGATGAAAGATTTAATAGGCGATACATTAACGCTAATAGACAATCAGTGCTTGGTGAAATGCTTGATTATTCATCTGATGATGAACTGAGTGTTAGTTCCTCGTCTTCAAATATTGAATCTAGTAGTCCACATCAAGATTTTAGCCTTGATAAACAGTATGGGTTGAAGAATAAAAGTTTAACTAGATCATTTAGCACAATTTCTTCCAAAAATCAATCAAGTCCTATAAGAAGATCTTATGGGTACCAACATGACCTTCATTTAGCTAATTAATTAGAGATATAATTAGAGACATAAAAGCGATTTAAAATAAATAAATATTATAATATTTAATTCACTATAAACAATTTCAATATATACAGGGATGACTAGTCATTTTTCTAATCTCTAAGACAATAAAAAATTTACACATCAAACGTTCCAACAATAAAAAACCAAACAACTCTTTTTTTGCTCTTTTGTAAGCAAAATTTTGCTCTTTTGTAAGCAAAAAAAGAGGGGGAAATAAAAAGTTTCAACCTTTTAGATAAAAAACTAATTTTCACACTTATTTGCTTTCTTTGTCATCACCTTCAGATTTATTACTACCTTCATCTGGTTTGTATAATTTTTCAAAGACTTTTAATGAAGCTTGTTGTAATTCGTCAGTTTTTTCTTTTAATTGAGCTGGGTCAACTTCTTCACCAGCTTGAGCTTTAACAGCGATTTCTCTTACACCAGCAATTAATTCTCTTAATTTATCAGCTTCAGCAACATCTAATTTATCTTTAAATTCAGTTAATGAACTTTCAGTATCGTTACATAATTGATCAGCTCTGTTAGCTGATTCAATAGCTTCTCTTCTAGCTTTATCAGATTCAGCGAATTTTTCAGCATCATTAACCATTTGTTCAATTTCAGCATCACTTAAACCTGATGAGCCAGCAACAGTGATAGAAGCATCTTTGTTTGAAGCTTTATCTCTTGCACTAACTTTAATGATACCATCAGTATCAATATCGAAAGTAACTTCAATTTGAGGAACACCTTTTGGAGCTGGTGGAATACCTGATAAGGTAAAGTTACCAATTAATTTGTTATCTCTAGTTAATTCTCTTTCACCTTGGAAAACTCTAATTTCAACAGAAGTTTGACCAGCGGTAGCAGTTGAGAAAATTTGAGATTTTTTAGCTGGGATAGTAGTGTTTCTGTTAATTAATCTTGCAAAGACACCACCCATGGTTTCAATACCTAAAGATAATGGAGTAACATCTAATAAGACAACATCAGTAACATCACCAGCTAAAATACCACCTTGAATGGCAGCACCCATAGCGACAGCTTCATCTGGGTTAACAGCTTTTGAAGGATCTTTACCAAAGATTGATTTAACAGTTTCCATAACTTTTGGCATTCTTGACATACCACCAACTAAGATAACTTCTGAGATATCTGAAGTTGATAAACCAGCATCTTTGATAGCTTTTTTACATGGTTCAATAGTTCTTTTAATTAATGGTTCAACTAAAGCTTCAAATTGAGCTCTGGTAATTTTTTGGTTAATATGTTTTGGACCTGAGGCATCAGCAGTAATAAATGGTAAGTTAATTTCAGTTGAAACAGTTGATGATAATTCAATTTTAGCCTTTTCAGCAGCTTCTCTAATTCTTTGAATAGCCATTCTATCTTTTTCTAAATCAACACCAGATTCTTTTTTGAATTCTTCAACAATATTTCTAACGATAGCAATATCAAAATCTTCACCACCTAAATGAGTATCACCATTAGTTGATTTAACTTCAAAAACACCGGCACCGATATCTAAAATAGAGACATCAAAAGTACCACCACCTAAATCGAAAACAGCAACAACTTCACCATCATTTTTTTCTAAACCATAAGCTAAAGCGGCAGCGGTTGGTTCGTTAACAACTCTTAAAACATTTAAACCAACGATTTTACCAGCATCTTTAGTAGCTTGTCTTTGAGCATCATTGAAATAAGCTGGACAAGTAACAACTGCATTTTTAACAGTTTTACCTAAATTAGCTTCAGCAGTTTCTTTCATTTTATTTAAAATGAAACCACCAATTTGTTGAGGAGAGTATTTTTCACCTCTTGCTTCAATCCAAGCATCACCATTTTCATGTTTAACAATATTATATGGAACTTGTTTTAAATCTCTTTGAACTTCTTTATCTTCAAATCTTCTACCAATTAATCTTTTAGTAGCGAATAAAGTATTTTCAGGGTTAACAACAGCTTGTCTTTTAGCTGGAATACCAACTAATCTTTCACCTTCTTTAGTAAAAGCAACAATAGATGGAGTAGTTCTACCACCTTCTGAATTTTCAATAATTTTTGGAATTTTACCTTCCATAACAGCAACAGCTGAATTGGTGGTACCTAAATCAATACCAATAACTGGGCCACCAGTGGCAGCACTGGAATTGTTTCTAACGAATTTTGGTAAATCTTTACCAACTTGTTTAATAGATTTAGCACTTAACATTTCTAATTAGTGTTGAAAATTTTTCAAATTTAACGCACTCAGTCATTATATTATTGATGAGAAATTTAAATTACCCGGAAAGAAATTTCGAGAAATTTTTGACCGATCGCGGGAAGGTGTGGCGGTAAATCTGGGGACATGGCAGCAGTAGACATTGGTACCATTTGTACCATTTTACTACCATTTTTACTACCATTTTAAAGCCAATTTTTATGGGACATAAATCATTAAAGAGAGATTTTTTGATTTTAAAGATACCAAATTTTATATTATACAAACAATATACAATGATTGAACTGAAATAATAGCACAATAATCCCTGGTAAACAAGGTAACAAACAAACACACAAATACACACACAAAAAGAAAGACACATAATAAGATTTATAACACAAAATAATATAAACAAACAAGTTGATATATACTATTTTTTTTTTGGAAAAAAAAATAAAAGAATACAGAAGAAAGTAAAACTTCAGAAGCTTTACATAACTAAGTCATCAGGTAAATTACCATTCATAACCCAAGTTAAAGATTTATCACCTCTAAATTCTTCGATATAACTGATAATTTCATCTGCGCTTTTATTATATTTAACCATACCTTTATTAATTGCATCACATAATCTTTTACGTCTTTGATATCTCTTAGATTCTTTTGATCTTGAATCCCCTCTCCATTGAGCTTTACCATATCTATCATCCAATTCACATAAAGCAGGTTGACCTTTAAAACCTTTTGTAAATTCTTCCCAAATTTCTTTTACAGTCATTGGATTGTGAATAAATTCGATTAGTATAGTTGGTCTTTTAGCTTCAGGAGTTCCAGCAGGATTAGGATTAGGATTTAATTTTCTTTTAACTAATTTTGATTTTTCATAATCAACATCTAAGCCATTAGTTGAATTAGCAGCTCTAGCAGCGCTTGCAACAACAGCATGAGCTTGAGCATGGGCATGAGCATCAGCATGTGCTTGAGCAACTTGTAAATCTGGATGAATATTTCCTTCTAAGCTTAAACCTTCATCTGGTTTAAAATGTTGTGATTGATGATGTTGTGGGATTTGGTGGTGTTGTGGTACCTGTACATGATGTTGTCTAACATGATGTTCAACTTCTTGATTAACGTCATTAACATCATTCTCTTGCATTGATGATAATGCTAATAAATTTTCATTGTTAGTTACATAAGGATATTTTTCAACTTTTGAAATATAATAATCCAATGTTTGTTTTAAAAATTCAAATTGTTGTGCTTTTTCCCTTTCAATTGTTTCAACTTTATCTTTTAAAATTTTAACTTGAAGTTCCAAAGATTGAATCTTCTCACTATCTAAACTATTCATTACTTGGATTTAATTTTCTAATTAATAAATACTTTAAATTTATTGTAAATAATTTTGATTGCAAAATGTCTATCCCCAATGTCACTAGATTAAAGACCTAATGTTTTTTTTGTTGCCAAAATGTTGTTCAAGGAGTTGAGACAAAAGTCGAAAAATTATCATATTTTGGTAAATGCACGGCTTTGGTCGTGTACTGGGGGCTAATTATGTCTTAAATTTTGTGTAACTTATTATTAAATTCCTATAAATCTGGTAAGTTACCTTGAACAAGGTATTCTATAAGAGGTTCATGTAGTAGATACTATACTATGTATTTCTTTATATGCAATTATAAACACTCCTACACCACTTTAACTCCCAATGTATCACTCTCCGTCTTCTTCATTTACTTCCGTTATTTCATCCGCTACTTCATTTGATTCATATATTGAAGCCATTTCAGCTTCATAATCATCCACAGTCTCCACTATATAACAATCGTCTTCTTCATCCCCCTCATCGTATAAATTATGATAATCAATCGATGATTCAGCTGATGGTCCAAAGATTGCTAAAATCCCAGTAAATCTACTATCATTATATAACTCTATAATTCTACATTTCCCACCTATAAAATCTGTCATGCCCAGTAATTGATTCCAATCCAGTGATTTAGGTAAAAATAATCCGAAATTATCAGTGAATTGAATTAATGATTCACATAAAAATTTCAAATTTAATGGTTCCATTTGATTTAAATCAAATCTATCTTTATTATAATGTGTACCACCCCAAGGTGGTGAAGCAAATATAAAATCAAATGGTTTCTCCTTGTTTCGTATCCTTTCAGGAATCCAATCTCTATTACCACTCATTTCTTTCCAATCACCTACTGATGTCCAAATTTTATCATCAACCCCATAAACTTTAGCATTATTAATTGTACAATTTACATTAATCTGTTTAATATCTATCCCACCAGTGTTTTTAAAATTCTTAGCGAATTGAATCGTATTACCTCCTGCTCCACAACATAAATCAAGTATTTCTTCAGTATTTGGTGCAAGTCGTTTAATTATTTTAGTTGTTACAACGGCGGTACTTTCAGGAGTCACACTATACCATAACTCACTAGTTAAATGGATCCCTTCATCGAATAATTTGAATAATGTGTACCTTCTACGGTAGAATTTACGAATGTTCGGCGGGAGTGTTTTTCTTGTATGTGTAAGCAATTGTTTTGTACCTTCATCATCGGTTTCATAAACATCACCCAACCCTGATACTTCTCCTTCCTGATTTTCTTCTCCATCATCATCTTCATATCCTTCTTCATCATAATATTTTTGATTTTCATCTTGATTCTCATAATACTCATCTTCAAACTCATCTTCGTATTCACCTTGTTCACCTTGTTGATTTTCAATTTTAGTTGGGTCATACTGTTCATACCCTTCATACACAGGGTTATTCCAATCCCTCTCTCCTTCCCCTATTACCACCTCATCGTCACTTCCAGAAGCATCACTGATATCAATTTCAATGTCTCCCAATTGAGTATCACTCATATAGTGAATTTTACAAAAAAATAATGCGGTAGAGAAATTTACAACAGAACAATAAAATCACCTAAAATAGTACATTTAAACTAAAAAATTAAAAACTAAAAACTATAAAAAAAAACTATACACTAAAATACCCTAAATTGCCCAAATCTTACCATCACTAATCATAATCAAATTCTCATCACTCATAGCTGAAATAGCAGCATTAATTTCATCAGTTTCAAATCTTTCCTCTTGTGAAACATCACTATTAACTTCTTCAATAACTTGTTCTGTTGGTGCGGCAGCACTTGAATTTTGGAATATATCAGATTTTAAGATTTTGGACATTATTGATTTGAATAATGCGTACCTTTGTGGACTTAAGACTTGATTTCCTGTTGTATTTGCTCCTGTTTCAGATAATGGATGTTGAACTTCAGAATCAGATTCTAATTCTGGTTCTATTTGTGGTGCTGCTGATGATCTACTAGTTCCCTCTTCTTGATATTCTTCATCATCTATATCTTCTTCAATTTCATCATCTTCATCTTGTTCTTGCTCTCCTTCTTGTTGTTCTTGATCACCAGATAAATGTAAATTATCAAGATGTTGTTCAACACCAGTATTTCTTTGATTTCTTCTTAATTGTCTTCTGACAGGAGTTGAAATAACTTCATCATCACTAGCATCAGGAGTTTCAGCTTCAGCCTCATCAAAATCTTCAGGAGTAACACTACGTTTGGCTCTCTTTGTAGATTTCGTAGGGATTTCCTTATACAATGCATATTTCAACATTTGTTCTGCAACTTTAGAATCTTCAATTTCAATAGTTCTTGATAATCTAAGTTTAGCATGAGCAGTTGATAAACGAATTAAAGTTTCTAAAGTTCTTGCAGTAATTGGAGCAGTATTTCTTTGATTTCTAGCAATTGAATCATTTCTTAAACTTGAATAAGTCTTGACGATATAATCACTTGCATCTTTAGTTAAAACTGGTTTAAATCTTTGTTTTGCATATTGAATATATTTTTTCAAGAAAGGAATAGATAATAAATCTGTTGAATCATTTGAATTTGAATTCATACCAGCATGTAAGAAATGATTAAATTTTTCAAATACTGGTTGTTCTAATTGTTCCTTTTCATTTGATTTATCATCACCAACAGCGAATGAAATATTTAATTTTTCTCTAATTGGTTCACCTTCCATTAACCCAGGTGGTATAAATCTATGCATTCTTAAAACATGTTCACTAATGATTCTATCTTTAGTATCATTAATATCATCAGTAACAACAAATAATAAATCAAAACGTGATAATAAAGAATCAGGTAATGCAATATTTTTATGAGGATCTTTATGAATATCATATTGTCCAAAAACAGGATTAGCAGCAGCAATAACTGAACATCTAGCATTTAAAGTAGTATGAATCCCAGCTTTAGCAATAGTAACTGTTTGTTGTTCCATAACTTCATGAATTGCAACTCTATCAGCATCATTCATTTTATCAAATTCATCAATACAAACAATCCCTCTATCACCTAAAACCATTGCCCCAGCTTCTAATCTTCTTTCCCCAGTTTCTTTATCAGTTGTAACAGCAGCAGTTAAACCAACACCTGATGAACCTCTACCTGTGGTAGCTATAGCTAAAGATGCAGTATTTAAAACAAATCTTAAAACTTGAGATTTTGCAGTTGATGGATCACCAACCATTAAAATATTAATATCACCTCTTAAATGAGTACCATTATCTAAATTTTTTTCAACACCACCTAATAACATTAATAAAACTGCCTTTTTAATATATTCAAATCCATAAATTGAAGGAGCTAAAGAATTTGATAAAATTTTAAAAATTTGATTATTTTTACTAATTTTATTAATATTTCTAATATCTTGATCTGTTAATTTTTCAGTTGATGCAACACCTGTTGATCTTGTATGTAATGGATAAATAGAATTTGCTAATATAACTGTTTTAAAGCTAGTATTATTATTATTCCCACCTCCTAAGGCTCTATAAACACCAACCAATTGAACTCTATCCCCTGGTTTAACTAAATCAACTAAATCATCATCTAAAATAACATCAACGGATCTAGGTAATTGACCAGCTGGTGCTAATTCAGGCATTTCTTGAACTGAAATTTTTTGATGATCTCTATAAGTTGAAAATCCATATTCGGTAGTTAATTTATTACCATCTAAATCTTCGGTTGGATAAATGGCAGCAGTTGAAATTGGATCGAATGATGTTGTTTGATCTCTATATTCTCTTGCATAAAATCTACTTGTCTTTTCAGCATAATGAACTGATCTAATAATTTTTGGTCTAATTAATGATGCTCTTGTAACAATTCCTTCAATTGATAACATCTTACTTAAATGGGACGAAGTAATTGACCTTGGAGTAACCAGATTATCACCAAATGATCCTTTAAAACTTAAATAAAATTGTTGATTTCTATCTAATGATGTAAGATCTGAATCATGAGTATAAATAATAGTATCTCTTAACCCTCTTTCACAAGCTGGTAAATATTCAGAAGGATTGTCCAAGATCCCTCTCCATAAGTCTCTATCGAAATCTCTAATTTCATCTAATGATACGGGAATTCTAAATTGTCCCTTATTTAACATGGATTTTAATTCATTTGGTGATGGACTTGTATTAATATTATCTAAAAATTCTTGAAATTTTTGTGCTCTATCACCGAAGACAGCATCAAGAGGTACCTCTGTTTGTTCTTCCATCTCCCTTTTATTTCTATTCCTTCTTTAAAACTTTTAAATAAGATGGCGTACACGTAAAACGGATTAAAAGTAAAAAAAAAAAAATTTTTGAGATTTCTTCAGAGAGTTTGGAAAACGAACGCGTCTCATTAATATTCTATAAACGGTAAATTGGCATTTTCTTTGTACTCCCCCACGACTTTTGTTTTAAGTATTAGTTTTAGTTTTTAAACAGTCCAACCATTTAAATAACTATTATCTATTTCATCATTTGTAGTCTTATTAGTAAACAAAGTATCCCAAGATTCATACTCTAAAGCGGCCATTGATCTATATTTCTTATTAATTTCACCATCTAAAAGACTTTGATAATCCCAACTTAAGAAATCTTCTAAATTATAATTTGGTTTCCTAAATGGTTCTTTAAAAATTGATGATAAAGTTGAAATATTTGGATGATAATGATTCATTAAAGCTTCTAATTCCCATAATGAAGAATTGATTGCTTCTGTTTTTAAAGGATCTAATTCATCATTATTAAATGGATCAATATAATTATTATCATTATGTTTTTCAACATTATGAATCATAATCATACAAGTTGGATGTCTTTTAATTAAATTATAAATATAAGGTATTATTAAAATTGAACCTGATGCAGATGTTGAAATTGATAATTTGGATAATTTTTTAATAAAACTAGCAACTAAATTTGCTGATAAATGAGTTGATGATAAAAATAAATCACATAATCTGAAAAATCTTGATTTATAATCATTTAATAATATTTCAGGAGTTAATAAAGAATATAATTTTTTATAAAAATCTGGATATTCTAAATTATAAATTTTCATTAATTCATATAATGAATTTAATGATAAAATTTGAATAATTAAATTATTTTGATTATTATAACAATCTGTTAAAAAATCCATTAAATTCGATGGTTTGGATAATAATGGTAATATTCTTTTATTCATTATTGAAAGTATTAAATTATATTGTTTAATTGATAAATTAAATGATAAAATTGAAGTTATACATTGTTGATAATTATTTTTAAAATTTTGAACTTTATATATAATTGATGGTACATTTTTTATAAATGTTGCTACATTTTTACTTTTATTTTTAATTTCTTCAATTAATTCATTATCTAATAAAAGTAATTTATTTTTAATAATTGAATAAAAATTATTGAAAACAATTGTTATTTTATTATTTTCATGATCTTTAATATCATTTAAAAATTCATTTAATCCTTGAAATAAATAAAATTGTAAATCATAATATTTAAGGAATTTTTCTAAAAATTCTAATATTATAAAATTTTCATTACCAATATTTGAAATTAATAAATTTTGTACTAATTTTTTATAAGTTAAAGTTGGGAAATATTTATCATTTGATGAATTAATTGATTCTAATTTAATTAATTTAAATATAATATCTAAACAATCCAATTGTAATGAAGTTTCAATAAATAATTTATTACTTATAAACCAACATAAAATATCTTTAAATGATTCATAACATTTACTTAAATATGTTATAACTTTAATCCTATTTTCATTATTTTCATCTGATTTTTTTATATTTAATAATCCATCTTTCATTAATTTACTAAACATTTGGTACATACTATAAGTTTGTTGACGTGCTAAAGTTTCAATATCTTCATTTTCTTCAATTATTAAAATTTTTTTAATGTCTTCATATTGAATTAATAGTTCACCTATTGAATTATATTTTGATTTTTCAACTATTTCATCGCATAATGTTTTGATTTGAGTAGCTGTGAGTTTACCTTTGACATTCTGTGTCTTATTCCCTTTACCACCTTTATCCTTACTAATTTTCCCCTTAACCATCTTGTTAAAATAACCCTATAGTATCTTTCTTGTATATCTCTATAATTCTCACACTAAGTAATTTTTTCTCATCTCATCTCAGTTACCCGGCATTTCAAATAAATTCATCTCTTCACGCAAACTGGAAAATTTTCTTTGTATGACCTTCCAAGTTTTATACTTACATGATGATATCTCGCGTATAAATCATTACTATTCCCTAAGGTTGAGTTTTCGAAAGAGAATTCCTTTATATGTCTTCTCATACGAGTCGATTGGGTACCAAATGGTGATAATGTTTGGCGCACACCTTGTTACTTATTTACAAGCATAGAGAATTTCTGATTCAGGTTATACCCAGGTATATTTTTATCTGTACTCTTCTCTAATTTTGAATTGAATTATAGCCATTGAGTTCTAGTTGAATAGTGCAATAGTACGTATGTTTACTGGATTGTAGAAACAGGTCCAACCATACGAGTGAAAAAAAAATAGTAAAACCCGTTTAAGGGACTACTCCGTCTAAAATGTACCTACCCCATCTAAACAAGTCAGAAGTTCAGAGTAAGAGAATCCTAGCATAAGCTAAGAAAGAGAATCGTATAGAATACTCAAAAAAAAAAAAAACAGAGAAAGAAAGAAAGTGTACGTAAATGATATTAGTAAACCTAATTATACAATGAATTATTTAAATAAAAGTTTCATAAGGAACTGGAGCTAAAGTTTGAGGAACATTACCTTCAGTTGAAATAACTCTTGCATCTCTTGGTTTAGCTGGTTGTCTTTTTAAATTAACTTGTTCACCATTAGCTTTAGCTTCTCTCTTTAAAGCAGCGTTAGATTTAACTCTGTTTAAAAATTCTTGTCTACAAGCTGAATGTTTGATGTGTTCAACTCTAATATTAACTCTTTTTTCAATATATCTGTGACCAACAACTTTATTAACAATAACACCAACGGCAGATTTAGTAACATTGAAAATGATACCAGTTTTACCATGGTAAAATTTATGTGGCATACCCTTTTGGATTGAACCATTAACTTTGATATCAACAATATCTCCAACTTTGTAAGTTTTTAAGTAGGTGGATAATGGAAGAGCACCATGCTTTTTGAAATCACGTTGGAAAGCGTATCTAGTACGAGATCTATAACCATGAGATTTACCCATCTTTTAATTAATTATATATCTAAGAAAAAAATTAGTTTTGAAAAATTTTGAGGTGCACTGAAATCAACAGTTGATAGAGCGAGAAAAAAAAAAAAATTCTGACTTTCGCTGCTTACGTCAGTGCGTACGTAAGCGTGCGCGAAGTGACTGTTTTTAAGGGCTCCATCCCTAGATAACACATGGTCGGGTTGGGGGTCGAAACTTTGAGTTTTTAGCATATAAATTTGAGCAATTGTAAAACCATGGTTTTTAAAGTAATTAGAGAATTTAGAATAATTAGATTAATATATACTTCAAGCTATTCTGAATAATATTAATTAGAACATATTAATTATGTTTAATATAAAAATTTAAAGATATCTAGGTTTTTATACATTATTTTACATATTGATAATTCCATACGCATTTACAATAACGATAAAGAAATCTCGATCTCGCATCTCAAATCGCATCCTCCTACCATATATAATTTAAGAATGAATAAAGTAAAAATACTAGTACTAAATCCATCAGATAAAATCGATGAAATTATAACGAAATCAAATTTACAACATTCTAAAAATGGACCATTTGGTACAATTTTGTTGCTTGATAAAGTTCCAATTCCAACAAAAGAATTCCATCAACAGAGTTATCTTTTTAGTGAATCTAGTAATCAAGTAAATAAGAATTTGAATGGGATTAATGGATTGATTGAATTAAGTAGCGGTATAAATATTTATTTCAGTAATACTGATCTAGAAGAGGGGGGAAAAGAAGAAGAAGAAGAAGTAGAAGGGAAGAAGGAAGAGAAAAGGGTTGATATTTTAGTTATTAATAATTTACCAATTGTTTTAAGTAAAGATGGTGATTTAAAAGTCGATAAATTAATCAAGAGATTCAAACCAAGGTACGTGTTTTGTAAGGGGAATTTCAAAGAATTTGAACCATTTGAATGGTTAGATGGTACAATTACCAGAATTATAAGTCTCAATAAAGAAGGTGAAGGTAAATGGTTTTACGCATTCAATATCTCATCGATTCAAAGTGACATTGATAAGAGATCCCTTGTTCCTAATCCATTCTTGAAAAAGAGAGAAAGAGAGGTTGAAGATGGTGAAAGTAAAGTAGAAGTTAAAAAAGTTAAGAAATCAAAAGTTGTTAGTCCTAATGAATGTTTCTTTTGTTTATCTAATCCTAAAGTTGAAACTCATATGATTGTAGAGATTGATAAATTAACTTATTTGACTATTGCTAAAGGTCCATTAACTAGATATAATAAAGAAATTCCATTTGCTGGTCATGGGATTATTATACCAATTGAACATAAATCAATTATTGAAGTTAATAGTGAAATTTTTAAAGAGATTGAAAATTATGAGACAAAGATATTTAAAAAATTTAATGAAAAATATAATGGTAATTTCATACCGATATTTTTCGATATTAATTTACAAAAAAATATTCATTATCATAAACAATTTTTACCAATTAAAAAAGAAATATTTATAAATATTGAAAATTTTGAAAATATTTTAAATGAGAGATGTAATTTAAATAATGAAAAATATGATAAGAATCATAAACTTGATTTCAACAGACTTCCAAATAATGATTTTAGTTCATTAATTGATAAACAATATATAATGTTTAAGATCTACTTGGAAGAAATTCCAATAATTTACGTATGTATAATAGATCAAGATAAACCAATTGATTTACAATTCCCAAGAAGAGTTTTAACTCAAGTTTTAAATACTCCTAAAAGATTGTATTGGGATAAATGTATTCAAGGTAAACATCAAGAGATGAGAGAATGTGAAGAATTTAAAAAATTATTACTTTAATCATATTTATTTTGTTTCCAATACACATCTATCACAACCACACTCGAAGAACCATTCACTTAATTCCTTTTTACGGATTTCAACTGGTTCATTTAAGTAACTACCATAATCAATACATAACTCTTCACCTTGTTTTATATCTCTTAAAGTTATAAATTTTAATTCATTATTGATTCTTTTCTTTTTAATATTTGGATTACAGGAATGATTAAAAAATGAACCTGATGGATAAACTCCAAATCCTAAAAATTCTTTATTATCAGTATTTAAAGACCAAATTCCAAAAGCATTAGTTAAGTTACGACCAATTAAGGTCCTTATATTTACAGGATTTATAAATTTTTGGAATTTTATCGGTGATGTTAATCTTAAAAATTTAAAAATATTTATATAACTATCGATTAATTCTGGTATTTTAATAGATTTTAATAATTCACTTGATTGTAAATTATTAAAAATTGAAATTTCAAAATTACTAGATTCAAGTGGTAATAAATCTTGTAAATAAACTGATTCATCAATATTTTGACCTTGAGTTAAGTACATTGTAAATAAAGTTGTTAAAATATATTTTATTTCCATATATTCAGATTCTGAAATTCTAGGTACTAAATTTAACCATTTTGTACGTTTTAAATTACTTAAATTTTGATCCCATACTTCCACACTTTTCCATTTCTCACCAATAACCCTAATTAATTCTTCTTTACCAACATTTTCATAACTTTCATAATTTATTTCTGATTTTTTAAGTCCTGAATTATACCAATTTTCTAAATCTAAAAGTGCAGTTAAAAGTATTCTTTCAGAATCATATTTTTGGAAGCTTTGAACACATTCAGGTGAACAGAAGTATAAAAACTGATTATTCTTGGGTAATCCAAGTTTAAATTTCATATTCTTACCATCATCATAATTAAAACAATTTAAGCAAACTTCTTTCTTATAGTCTCTACTAATTGTAAATCCAATAGGTGATTTAGATTCTAAAATTATTTCATCACTAGGGATTTCAGTATAACTGAAACATCCATTCCCTCCATACTTCGTCTTGGCGATTTTAAAGTATGGTGATATTCGAGATAGTATATTAGTGTTTATTTGATCCATCTTATCTTTTTATCTTATGACATAATTTAAAAAATGCGATGCTGTCAAAATATTGCACGTTCTATGGGCCCTGAGAAATTTAAGCCGTTAGTTCCAAAGTTTAAAGACTATAAATATCAATAGTTATAGAAAGTAAGAGTAATATAAAAGATATATACAAGGTATGTAGAAGTTTGAAAGCTTTCTAGTTCTTTGTAATTGTAGTAATTCAACACATTTTTTTCACATCTTAGAACTTTTTTTTTTTTTTAAGTAACAAATCTTATATTGAAAAGTATAAACTAATTAAAAACTATTTATTGCTATTTAATATAAGGAAGAAGTTTGAGAATGACCTCTAATCCCACCGAAGCTGTGTATGAATATGGATACTGAGTGATTTTTTTTTTTTTTTAAGTAACAAATCTTATATTGAAAAGTATAAACTAATTAAAAACTATTTATTGCTATTTAATATAAGTAAGAAGTTTGAGAATGATCTCTAACTTCCACCGAAGTTGTGTAT